>BEXV01001643.1:67287-77570 GCA_003118195.1 Hemicentrotus pulcherrimus
AACACTGGTACTGGTAGATGTCGGTTTCAACTAAGGGTCGATTCGGGATCCTGCATGTGGGGGAGGGGGGGGGGATCTCTGACTATTAAAATAAAAAAGTTTCACTTTACTTGCCATGTACATAATGTAGTTGAGTCTAAATATTTGAGGGGATAGGGTACTTTTTTCAAGGCTCATTGAATTGCAATTTTAAAGGGGGTAACCTGCCCCCCCCCCCTCCCCAATGCCTCCTTATACTGCTAGTACTTCGGTTTAATACATGAACAGTTACATGCATTGTACATGATGGACTAAATGCTACACAGTGCAGTGTGAAATGTAGATTTGCTGACTCGCTGCACAATTCTGCTCTATAATACTGTCGGTACTTGAGTACATTATATCGACTACAGACTTGAGTTATCTAGCTTTTAATGACAAACTGATGCTCAAGTTCATGTAAACATCCTGAAATAGTTTACACTTGGCCAGGAAGTGATGCGGTTTATTGCTCATGAAAAGGCTTGGTTCCTCCATGCTTTCAAGTGTATCCATCGTTGTTACAGGCAAGGTACATGTACATTACATGTACCTCTGCTTTGCCTCATGTGCCCAGAATTAGAGGTTGTAATATCAGTCTGTGATGCTTCTGTGCTCTCTCTCTCTCTCTTCCTCTCTCTCTCTCGTCTCTGTAAATGTATTTTCTAATTGTACAGTTGTGGTTTTAATCCTCATCTCTTCAAACACATGTCTATCAATTTGGTCATGAATGATTTTGGATGTGGACCACCCCTCCCCCCCCCCCTAAAAAGGGAAGTACATGTACAACCCCATTCCTAATTACAGTATTTGGTTCCACATTTCTGGAAGACATTCTAGTGCAGTGTACAAGTTCATGTGCCTACCTTTTTTATTTTCAGTGTCGTGAAGTTTTAGAGTAATTACATTCATGTACATGTACATGTAGGCCTACATTGTAATAGGTCAATTTACTGCCAATCGGTCATATCAGGATCCTACATGTAGGAGTTTGTGCACTTGTCAGCCTATACAGTTCATGTATAAATCAGAGATTGTAAGCCTACCTACATGTATACATGTTTCATCAAATTAAAGATTGTTTATCGGTAACGATAAAGGATTCAAAGTCACAGAGATGCATATAATATATATGGAGGCCTATATAAATGCTATGCAACTTACATGTACATGTAGGCCTACATTTTAATGTACACTTTACATGATGTACACATTCTTGTTTACATGTACGTTGAACTTGGGGGGGGGGGGGGAGGAGGAGGGAGGCACTATTTGATATTGCCTTCTGACATGTGACACACGAGTCCAGCATGGCCCAATTCCAATCCAATTGAAATCATTGGTGGGATTAGAAATTCAATTCTCAAGAATTTGAGAATGGTGAACATATCTCTGCATTAAAGAATAATTTGAGGTAGAGCACAGAGCACCACTTCACTAGTAAAGGACCAGACAACAAAATCCTTGTGGAACGGTGCAATTTGAGAACAGTCTCTCAGATTTGATGAAAAGTTGTAAAATGGAAAAGGGCTCGAGTGCATGACTTGACGGTAAATATCCATCCATCTCGACGACGACATTGTTGAAAATGCACGAGCGAAAGATGAGACGGGATGGAGCGAGGAAGAGGGGGGAAGAGGACACGGGGAGACATTAAAGTCTCCTGTGTCTGCTCACTCTGTCGGTCCGGAGCCTCGCACGGAAAGTCCTCCTTGTGTACTGAAGGATCTCCGTGCCGACAGTTGAACAAATAGAAATAGATTGTCTGCAGCGCTGGCTGTCACACCTAACCTCGTTTTGTACAGGCCTGGGATGGAGAGGAAGCGGGTTGCTTTAACTTTGTAAAGTACTTCATGTGGATGGAGAAAGCGATGGAATTGATTAGATGGAACTCTGGATCGCGATGAACAGAAGGTGTGTGATGAGAAGTGCAAAGATACACTGTACATGTACAATATAATGTGATGATATTCAAGGTGTAGGCCTCTGTCTAAGGCCAGGTGCAGAATCCAAAATCCTCCTGTTATCCGATTTTCGAAGAAATTACAATAATATGTAGTAGTACATGTACTTATACAAGCAACCATAATCTTCCTAATTTACATGTAGGTTCTAAATGATGCAAAGAATACAAACAACTAGGATTTGAGTGCATTAAACTTTTCTAGTCAGAACAAAAGGTGATATCGGCTTAAAATCACCGACAGTCTCTTTTCTTCCTCCAGGAAAGTTTGAAAGTTTGAATCAAGATTGAAAGTTTTAGTGTACAGTACATGTACACGAGCCCCATGTTAAAAAATGTCTACATTTCGGGAAGGTGTCTGTACTTTTGGGTTTGTGGCATTCATGTTCCCTTGGTTCGGTGCCTGTTCATATTGAGCCCTGCTACAGTGTATGTATACATTATCCGGTAAACAATAAATAACTGTTCACTTGCAAGTGGATCTAATTGAATTCATACCTGTAGGTACATGTATGTGTACCTGCTGTGTACCTGCATGGAAAGACCAAGAGATAGGCGGTAACACACCTGTGTATACCGGTATCGCAAGAGTGAAACCATTGCCCATTCACATGAAACACTTTTCACGGGTCACTGGTGGTGTATCATCTGCAACTTGATCTTGTCTCACTCTATATACCGTACAACCATGTTTACACTCAAAAGTTATTTCCTTGAAATTTTTCATCTAGAATAGGAAGAAATGAAATATACATGTACACCTGTAGGTACTCTGTTATTAACTTCAAAGGGGGGGGGGTGAATTTGAATGTTCAAAGTCTGATTTCGTACAAGGTTCTTGTTTGCTTCTTTTTTTCCATGGTTATACCACATTTTTTTCAGCCCATCTCCCTTTACTTTATGAAAGGCATTTTTGTTTCTTTTTTAAACAAAATCAGGAAAAATTTCAGGCCTCAAAAATTGACAAAAGAGGTTAAACAATACACTTTAATTTATATCCGGGTACAGTACATGCACGTCAATACATTAATTTTTCTCTTTATTTTGAAACCCTTTAGTGCATGTACATTGTGCCCACCAAGGCATTCAGAAAATTTGTTTTAAAATTAACTGAATATCCCTTGCATGTTCACTGAATATTGGATTAAATTGAATCCGTTCTTGTTTTCAAAATATCTGGATGAGAAACTGGGAATGAATCATTAAAAGATCAGGATCTACAAAAAAAAATACTCTGGAATCATCGAGACATCGACAGTCTGATGATTTCCTTGTGGAAAAAAAGTATCCATCCTTTGTGTACATGTCTCATCTTTCCTGGATATTAGGTACACTGTATGTCATCATCAGCTCGATATTGCCAAATAGCCCGCTATTTCTGATTTGGGAAATAATCCCTAAGTTACAAATCGCATCTTCATTAGTTTGAGACTTGACTCGTAACTTCAAAACTTGAGCTCCAGAAATTAGCTCAGAATATTTTGCTCAGCGTTCGCTTGTAGTGCAAGTCTTTGGGCTGATGAAGACACACCGGACAAATAGCGGGATGTTTTGCAAACTGATACCCAAGAAATCTTGGGATGATTATCTTGGCCAAATATCCCGCTAATTGCAACTTCGGGCTGATGAAGATGCAAATTAACTAGATAATTTGCAATCGGAATAGTTAAAATAGCGAGATATTTGGCAATCTCGAGCTGATGAGGACATACCTCTTGTCTCATCTTTCTTAGAGGGTGAGTGACACGCTGTACAGGAGTCTTGATGCAGATGATAGAGAAGAACATCTGTGAAGGTAATCACTAGCGTATTGGAGGACACTCCCTACCAATATCAGGATATCCTGCTGCAATTCCATCTACGTTTCTAGTCCAGGTTTCTATCGGCAGGGACGGTTTATTTATTGTAGGTCGCTTTTGAAACGTTGTCTCGTTCTTTTGTTTGTGGGAATGGTTTTCAAAAGACTTACCTTGGTATTTTTGTTCATGAAAGGTGGTATTGGATGTGCTCTTGTATAAATGTATGTGAGATTTCCTTGTGGCAGTTCTTGTTCCAGAGTTCTGAAGAGCCATCCAGAGCAAAATATTACACACTGTTTGGACAGAGAGCTTGTAGAATTTTCATGTGATAAATATCGCTTACTGCCTGCAGTGCTCTAGTAAATGTAAAGATTCTTTGTGGCAGTTCTTGTTCAAGAGACCTTTTCTTAGAGCTTTTGAGAGCACAGTCACACACAGCTTGGATATTTTATTCCAGAGATCTTCTAGAATTATCCAGTTATAAATCAGTTACTGCCTGCAGTGCTTTAATAGTAAATGTAAAGGTTACTTGTGGCAGTTCTTCCAGAGGTCTTTTAGAGCTTTTCACAGCTACACCTGTACATCGCTTACTATGTGGAAATAGTTTATGACAGAACTCTGTGCAGGTCCTTTTTTGCTAGTGTAAATGAGATGGATCAGGACCCCCATCAAAAGGTCTCGCTTGAATCGTAACTGGGTGTGTTCCAAGATGATGCAGGATGGTCAGGCGTCTTTTATCAGGGTAATGGAAATACTGTTGGATCATTCACACTGCAAGTTGGTTTGACCATTCACCTTTGTTAGAATGGGTCCTGCATGTACAATAAGGTCATTCACACAAGTCAATCATGACTGAGATTTTAGAAAGTCAGAATTTGAGTCTTGATCATTATCCCAGAATGTTGTATACGAACATGTACATGTATGTGAATAAGAATTATAACTAACTACCGGTAGTGATAATCTGATCACAGTTCAAATTTCATTCTTTTTGTTTTCTATGTGTATGTGCGCTACAATTGCACGTACAATGTACTGTACATGTACATGTACATGTATGTCAATAAAAGTGAACTTTATATTCAAATGTAAATGAGTATGAGACTTAGATTTTCTTGTGTGCGAAAGGGCTAAATGTACATTCAAAGTTTCAAACATTTATAGTGCAGAGGTTTTTTTTACATTTTGATTATTTTTTACATTTTGATTATTTTTAATTTGGAAATGTTGGATTTTTTTTTATAGCTGAAATGTGGTATGTAGACTATAAAGAAGACAACAATGCATTGCTCAATTCCTTTTCGTATCTTTTAACCTCAGATCCTGGCACAACCATCAAGATTTTACGTCCACAAATCATTACGGTGGAGGGGCGGCTGGGCAACAATGGCCGGGCCCCCGCCGGCCATGGCAGCAGCGGGCGGCACCAAGCCAGGTCCAACAGCGGCTCATACAACGTGAGGGCCAGCGAAATGGCTCGCGAGAAGCAGGAGCGCAGGATGCGGTGCCTCGTCGAATTCCTGGACAACTCAGAGGAGATCTTTGAAGTGGAGGTAAGGGAATGAACATAACAACAATTATGATAACAGCAACAACATGGTCATATTTATCCAGGGTAGTCTCATCAGTATGAATACTAACATCTTAAAGAGAAGCTTGAGTTGTGGGGAGAGGTGAAAAATAATTTGTAAGCGTTATCAATAATCATTGTTATTATGGTCGAGTTCCTAGACAACTCGGGAGGAAATCTTTAAAGTCGAGGTATAGGAATAATGATAATAACAACAATTATAATAATAAAAACATGGTTATATTTATGCAAGGTAGTCTCATCAGCATCAATACTACTAATATCTTAAAACCTATCTGCACTAGTTTGGCCAGGAGGGATTAGACCTCCCTGCATGGTCACAGACAGGTGGTTATCTCATCAAATCAGTTCTCAGTTATAAGAAAAAGGGGACTATTGGGGACCAACAGGTTCCCTAAGGCATTGTTTGCTACATGTACATGCACACGTATATAGAGGGCGCAAGTAGCTACAAGTAGTGCAGTCCCGCTTTAAGCTTAGGGTTGTACGACACATAATCCATTACAATTGCTCCACGGTCAATGTCTTATACACTCAACCCTGGGCCAAAGACTATTATACATGTAATCCCAATCGATTACCTTTCCTTTCCTAAACCTATCCTAAAACACAATTCAAACCCTATGGCCCGAATTCACAAAGGAGGTTTGGATTTAACCCATAGTTTAAACCCTCAATTATGATTTACATAACCCATGGTTAAAAAATTAGTGCAAAATAAGTGTACCATGCCTTGCGCGCGTGTAATATTGGACCTCTGACTTGTGTCGCACTTATTTTGCGCTTATTTTGCGCTTATTTTAAACCATGGGTTATGTGCTGTACATGTACATGTATGTAAATGAGGGTTTACATGATGGGTTAAATCTGAACCTCCTTTGTGAATTCGGGCCTATATTATGTAGTTGGAAGTTAAACTTCCAACAAGTTAAGCCCAGAGCAAACGCAGCCAAAACTAATCTTGGGTCCGAAGCTATTTTTAGGAGGAATTATATTTTTCTTGTACAGAGTAAAAGCACCACAAAAGGGAATGCATTTTGTGAACATGTATGAAGGGAAATTTATTGCAGGCTAGACAATTTATATTTAAAAGTGTTAGAAGAAACCTCCCCCTTTTTCTTCTTCATTGTACTCATTTCGTTGCCTGCAAGTGCCATTTATGATGATAGATGTTCAGCTTAATAAAGAGTGAGTGCCTTCATTCAAAGAAATTTTGTACAAAAAGAGCTCAAATTGCCAACAATATCCCTTCTATCTGGGCATTGTTATCATGTTCTTGTACACAAATAGTCACATACATGTTGTTGAATCCCTACTTTTCATGTCCAGTGAACCGAACGCAGGCACTGCGGGCTATTCTCGAAAAACCAGACACCATTATACACTATCCCAGATGGAAAAATCCTTGTCCGCGTGTACATGTACATGTAAGTGTACGGCTCCCTTCTGCAGCCCCGATGCTGCGACGCTGCCGTTTATGGAGACGATAATTGCTCGTTCGAGCATCTCCCCAGGGCAAATGATGACATTTACATGACGATAATGATCTCCTTACACATTACCTCTTTCACGCACTCATGTCTTCGGTATTGTCAATACGAAGAGGGTAGAAGAGTACATAATTTGCTAGATTGCATCAAATGATGTTAGTCCTTTGAGAGACTGCTAGTGATGACTGGAATAATAATTGTTATGGTTGACGATCAATAGATTGCTTCTTGACTTTGGTCTACCGTATTCCTTCCATTTCAAGTTCAATGATAAATTTCTCATCATGTCACAGTTTAAAAGGAAAAAAAGAAAGAAAGAAAATCATGTGTTCAATGAGAATCATGCAAAAAATACAAGCAAGCATCCAATATTTGACGGGATGTATTTAAACGTAGATACAGGTGCGTAGAGTATCCAGTATGATGTTGATCATGCTGTTGTTCTGAGTACTTGTATGTATGGTGTACATGTAAACTGTAGTTACAAATAAATCTTCCTTCAAGCTTTTCTTGCAAATTATAAGCATCAACAATGTAAAAAAGGCAGGAAGATTTATGCATTACCGGTATCTTCTACTTGTTGTACAGGTACATATCTACATGTACATGTACATGTAGATGTACATGTACAGTGTACATGTACAGTGTACATGTATGTACAAATATGTACATGTATGTGTAGTACAAATGAACATGTACACTGTACATGTACATGTACAATGTACATGCAGATAAATCGTTCATTTCCAAAAGTTGCCATCTTGTACATTACATACATGTAAATGTATAATGTGGAAAGCTTTCATGCAAGTTTACAATGACTATACAATGATTTGCACATTGCCTTGACCTATACTGTAAACCTGCTTTCAAAGTCGCCTTGCAGAATGAAGAGGATGAAACAACAAACCTGTTTCCATGACAACATGACCATGCCCTGACTGTTCATCCCTGTACACACAATATCTTCATCCTCGACATCCTCAATCCTTTGCTGTCATTTGCGCATGAATGGCAAAGCCATAGTTCATCTATTCCCTATTACAGGCTTGTTCACATATCCCGCAATTAACGTTTTTTGAGTGTTGGTTATTTTACCTGACTGCTACAGTGTAAGAAAGCATACATTGTTGTACATGTACATGTAAATGTTTGTTAGTACCAACGGGACCAACAACTTTATACCTCCTCTCCAAGGGGCCTGGTAATGAGGATTATGCCTTTCCAAAGGGCACTAGCGCATCGTCTTGGTTTCGAACCCAGGTCACCGGATTATGAGACCACTGCTCTACCAACTGAGCTATCGCGCTAGCTTACTGTGGGTTTTTGAAAAGTGTACATGTAGCTGTACTGCGCCTCACCTTTTTGTCTTAAGTACAAGAGTAAGAGAGAGACAAGTTAATAGTACGCAGCTACTTTAAAGGTAATACAAAGTTTTGGTATGGGGTCATGAATTTTAGGGGCTAATTTTTTTAGTGCTTATTATACATCCACAGGGGCATCCAAATATATATATACATGTATATCAAAATTGTAAAGAATTATTATCCACCAAATTTTTCAAAATTTCCCCAAACTTTGTATTACCTTTAATCTACCCTATTTGCCATTCATTTACAGGTAGTACACAGAGAAAAAAAATGCAGTACTACAAACGTACATGTATGTGAACTAGCCCTTATTCTTTGGCGTACATTTTACGTTTAAAAAAAAACGCTCGGCGACTGATTGAGTAATCAACGATGCACGACCTTGGCCTCGTTCACGATTATTCAAATGGATGATGATCTCAATATCTGTTTAGCTCTCCATTTCCTCATGTTTCTTTTATTGCGGTGCACACTCCCACTCTGTTCAGCAGCCTCAGTCTCCCTTGATTGATGAGCCGGAGCGCCTGACGTTCTTTCTTTCTTTGTCTATCGCTCCGTTAGATGTGTAAACTGTTCCAGCATTGCATTGTGAAGGTTGATGATGAATGAATGTTCCGGGTTTAAACCCTAATCCCTTGCTCTTAACCAATTTTTTTGTAATACAGTAAAAACTACCGGTACTTCAGCAACCACCTATATGAATATTTGAAAGACCACCTTTCTATAAAAACCACATTTTTGTAACCTTTGGAAATTATTTCTCAGTAAAGGAGAAGTCAACCCTGACATTAAGGTGGTTTGATTAAAATCAGAACAATGAGAAATAAAAATTAGTGAAATTTTGACCAATATCTGATTAGAAGGTTATGAATTCTTTAAGTTGTCATGAGTGAAACACAAGTTGGCAACTCTGTGACATTTCTTGGAGCTCTTCTCTTATTTGCTCTGAATAGAAAATGTTTCCAACTTTCAATTCCTTTGGAAG
Source organism: Hemicentrotus pulcherrimus (assembly GCA_003118195.1). Classification (NCBI taxonomy): domain Eukaryota; kingdom Metazoa; phylum Echinodermata; class Echinoidea; order Camarodonta; family Strongylocentrotidae; genus Hemicentrotus; species Hemicentrotus pulcherrimus. Next base: position 76,504 of record BEXV01001643.1, read on the forward strand.
TTATTGATGATGGCATTGGTTTTGATTTCAAAACACAAAATTTATCTTTGTCACTCAAGTTTCTAGTTTCGCAGTACACGAAGAGATACACAAGGAAATTGAACATGTAAGCTCAACAAATGCTCATGTATTTCAAGGTTTTATAGGCATACAATGTATGATTAGGCATGCGGAACAGTTGTTGGTTATTAAATCTCATTATTATTTTGTTAGCTTTGAGGGTAAAAGAAAACCGCTAACATGTCGTAAAATTTAAAAATGTCAATGTCAGTATGTAAACTAAGGTGAATGAAAAATCAAAACAAAAAATATTTGTGCATTTGCTAATCAAACAGTTAAACAAACCACAGTAATTGTTTTTAAATACCCTGTAGGCCTTTGGAGAATACACATTTTAACAGAATTTTAACACTGGGCATTGGGCTCGTGCATATAGGCCTACATGTAGCAACTTCAATCAGCACCTGATTTTAAAAGAGTAAGTGTGGATCACTGATATTTCCCCTAAATAGTTGGACCTCTCCTTTAGCATCAGTCCCTGGATAAACATTAGAAATTATAAGCAATAAAATACAAACAACAACCAGAACAGCAACAGCAACAACTTTGAGAATCTTGCGAGGCTGTTCGTCGTTGTCGATTGCTCTGGGAGAGAGCTTGAGAGTCCACCTGACCCCATCTGCTTTCAAACTGGAAGTGACTCACGGACGAGTGAGGAGAGGGGGAGAGGAAAGTTTGAGGCTCGCCAACTCAGCGAGGCAAGAAGGTTACATGATGGAGACGATAAGGAAGTTCCTATAAAAAGATTCACCTTCTTTTATAGAGGGTAAAACTAGAAACTTGCGAGTGCCTGCCGAATCTTTGGCAAACTTTTGCATTAGATGTAGATTGAATCATAATAGAAATCATGGATAATGATTCTCAATATCTCATAGAAATTATTTGCCCTAAAATCATCCATCATTAATGATAAATCAATCTATTATCAAAGTTTCATCATATACATGTAAAAATGTCATATTATGATTAATAAGGAACTTTTCAACTCTGGACCCTGCCCTGCCCCG
>BEXV01001644.1:35349-45554 GCA_003118195.1 Hemicentrotus pulcherrimus
CCCCCCCCCCCCCCCACAATCACCACCGTCATCCCCTTGACGTGGTAGACGTTGGGGAAATTAAGTAGCCAGAAAGCGGAATCACTGTACCGTACATTTACGAAACAACAGAGAATAAGAACTGTATGTGGAGCATGACTGCAGGGGAGCGTTACGAGATGATAAAGACCATTTTCGTACTCCTTACATTCACCTCACTTATATATTTCAATGGTCAAAATGCAAAGTACATGTACATACAATAAAGGCAGAATGTTTGTCCGACTCATGCAGCTACAACTAATGTATGAAGTTTGCATTCTTTCATTTGAGAAACAATAACACGTGAATCTTATAACTCCACGCTTGGTTAACGTTTATACATTTGGATAGGACTGTATTTTTTAATGGCCTATTTTACATGTTGTATGACGGGAGAGAAGCCTTACAATTTCTTGAATATTCAGGTGTAATAGCATAAGCATATGACCTGAAACCAAAGGGACTATCGTGATGTTGAAAATCCTGTATAATTATGATTGATCTGTAGTCGGTGCGTTAGGCAAACAAGTAAATAGTCTATTGTGTAGCTTATCATGTACAGCACCAAGGATATACCATATAATAGTCACAAAATGATTGGAAACCAACAACAAACAATGCCTGCTTCCAAAGTTCATTTATCTATGTCATTACACTACAAAAGTTTCCGGGGGATGCAGCATCTTTATATTCTAATATTAATAATAGCGCTTGAAGAGTTTCTGCTGCTTTCTTCGCCCCTGCGCGCGGTCGCTCGTTTGCCACACAAGTAGTTTTTCACAAAACAATAGGCACCAATTTTATTGAGGGATTTATTGCTTCGTGCAATGCATAATGGCTTTGCAGAATTATACATTTCAGGCTTTGATTAGCTCCATGGTAGATAACAGACCTATTGATCACAGTAAGTTGCCAATTATTCTTATATAAAACTATTTGCCCCTCTTGAGGAAAACGTCTGGATACGCAACTTCCTCCTTCACACAAGATGCAATACCTACCTCAAAAAAACCAAAACAGAAATCCTCTATGAAACAAAGTAATTTTCATGAATAAAGCGAGTGTGAACAAAAATAAACCGCGAGCAAGGAAGATCCCAAAGCATGCCTGTTATTAATTTGTGTGTCTATTTAAAGTTATAATGGGTTATTACGGAATGATTATATAACAAAGTGCAACATGATGTAAAATAACAATTATAACAGAACATCGTATATAACATGAGATATAGTAATATAATATAATATGATATAATTTACCTTTTTTCGGGATGTTTATTTACCTCAAGTGTGAACGAAGCTTAGATCAGCGGATAACTGCGAGACCACCTCTTGCGGATATCCGAAAAGCTGACCTATATAAGAACCGATTTGACAGCGGAGGCAATAACTTTGTTCCTTGGGCGAGATGAAGGAATACAGGTCAGCGTATAGTGGACTATCATATTTGAGAAATTTTTGTGCCTAGAACTTGTGCAGTTGATATCTACCCCTTTCTCTCTCCCTCTTTCTCTCTCCCACTTTTCTTTTCTTCTCTCTCTCTCTATGATCATCTCTCTTCCATTCTAGCTACGTGATTCGTCCTCGTATCCTCCGTGACATCACGCATCGTTCTCTGTTCACGACGGTGTTAGGTCAACCAATCAGCATGCCCATTTGTGTTGCGCCAGCGGAAGCACAGCGATTCGCCCATCCAGACGCCGAAGCAGCATCGGCTAAAGGTTCGTTTGGAGTCAAAAGACAATTTTCGTAATGTTATCAAATTTAATGCATAAATCTTTGTTAAACGGTTTTGGTATCTTTGTCTCAGATTCTCAACAAAATCCTGGATTTAGTTCATGCTGCAATCATAATTATAAACCTTTAGGTCAGTCAGGAATCCCATGACTTTTACAAGCCGATCGCCTGTCTGATTGTCAAGATAATGATTGAAATTCGAAATTCCAAAAACCGTTTCCCCAACAGTTTTGATTACACTACTATCTAGTGGGACAAGTGAGTATGGTAAAACCGGCACTTCAAGATTATGATGTGCATTAAATTAAGATACATACGAAGATGGCCTATTACACTGCATTTAATATGGACCAATACCCAATCCCCACCCCATCCTGACCAACTATCCCTCCACCACATCTTCCCACCTCGCTGACCGACATGCATCATCTAATTGAACGAGGTGTAGTGTCTAGTGGACAAGGTACGGGATTCGAATCCCTGTCACAGCACTCAAGTCCTTAGATAGGACATTTATATACATTTGCCACTGTAGACAAAGGTGAAATAAATGGGTACGTGGGCCCCGTCTTACAAAGAGTTGATATCAATCGCAACCTATTTGCGATTGATATCAATGGCAACTATGTACATAAGAGATAGGAGACTGTAAACTTGCGATTGATTTGGATCAATAAGACGGTAAGACAGGGCCCTGGTATGCATAGAGCACTATAACAGTGATATCCCCTCATCAGACCTTTCCATTTAAAAAGGAAGCTTTCTTCTTTAAAAAAAAAAATGTTAACAGTGATAATAAAATAGCTATTAACTCGATTATCCATACTAATGTCAAATTATTACTAGGAACTGCGAATTCTGGGACCTTGTTCATAATGTCATCATTTGCTAACGCATCCATCGCAGAAGTTTCGCGGGCAGCCCCGGGAGGGTTACGATGGATGCAGCTATATCTCTTCAAAGATCGACGGTTCGCTGAACACGTGGTTAAGGAAGCCGAGAGAGGGGGATTCAAAGCTATAGTTCTCACCGTCGATTTACCTCTGTGGGGAGACTATTCATTCTACAAATCCTCGCATGCAACTTCAGCATCGAGATACTATCACGATCCAAGCCTGAGGTACACTGTAGTATTATTCTGGAATGTCTTTTAAGCTATGCCAGAGACCGACTCGATCCTTTTAAGGTCCATGGCACATCAATTCCACTACAGCATAATTCAAGCACATTCGGTTATATAAACGCAGATAAAAGGTCCAGGCGCCATTTCTAGGCAAAGTTGAAACCTCTTTAAACAGGATGCGATGGCCTCGCAATCTGATCAAAAATCAGCTTCGAAAACTATTGGCGCAACAACAATCCACACAAACCAATGCGTATAGAACACTGCTAGTTTGATCGACAACTCAGGCGCATCCGTGTTTGGATGGAGCCTCTTGCCCACATTTTATTGTCACACGGTCATTATTGAAATTGAATTAAACAATCTATTTTGACGCCTTTTCGCGTAGTGGAATAATGTCTCGTGTACAATATGGGTGTCAAAATAATAAGCGTTGCAGACGATTCATGAAAATTCGGACAATAATCGTTTGATTCAATTCATTGGAAATTTAATGTTCAACATGTTTTCTTATTCACCATTTGACCCCGCTAAGACCTTCATTTCACGTTTCTTTACGAAACATTTATCGTGATTACCCATCTTGATTTCTCGTTCAGACCAACGAATCTAGCCATAGATATACCAGAAGTGCATGAAGCCATCCGCTCTGGTGACGTCAACATACGTCATTACCTGGCTCAGCAGTACGACTCACCCAAAACATGGGATGATATCACATGGCTCAAGTCGATTACGTCACTTCCAATCGTGCTAAAGGGTATTCTTACAGGTAAGGAATACCGAATTTTCGTTTAAGTTTGATGATATTTACTAGGGGGTAGTTGTTCGGGGCATTTGTCCGGGGGTAGTTGTCGTAGGGAAAGTTGTCCTAGGGGTATAGTTGTCTTGAGGTAGTTGTCCGGGGAAAGTTGTCCTGGGGGTAGTCGTACTAGAGGGTGGTTGTCCTAGGGGGTAGTTGTCCTAATGGGTAGTTGTCCTAGGAGGTATTTGACTGGGGGTGGTTATCCGGGGGTGGATGTCCAGATACGGAGAAGGGAAGATGATGAATTGTGAAAAGAGTGTGGGATCTTTAATAGAGTGGATGGTATAATAGGGAAATGAAAACCATTTTTTTGTTGGTTAAAAGCAGGGGCCGAGATTTCTTTTCATGACCGGGGGCGGGGGCAAAATGCAAAGGACGAGGGAGTATAGTGAACAAGAGGGGCGAAGGTGACGGAAGTGACTTAACCAGGCAGGACGCGGAATATCCATTTTTGTAGTGCTGATCTATTTCTTTAACTCTTAATCTTGTAAACATACAATGTAAACTAGGCTTACGTGATACCAACGGAACACAGATTTTCTACAATATTTACTCGTACATTTTGAATGATATTATGCGAGGAAGCGTAGCGACCGAGTGAGAAGATTTTTTGCATTTTTGCTGAAAACACTCTTTATTTCTTTGAACTTTGTAATCTTTGTTATTAGTCTCCCGACTGTTTTAACATGGAATTTTGACACAATAAACTGAAATGAATGAAGAAAATAAAGATGGACTACTTTCTCCTGGATCTAAACTTATCTGTTTATAATTTATTGCATCTGGTTAAGGCTGATGCAACGTTCAGTCTCTCGAAAGCTCTGATATAAATACAGTCGTAAAGACTTTACAAACAAAATAATCCTATAAAAATTTCAAAAGCCCTGCCCATCACTATTATAGAAAGTGAAACATTATGTAATTCATAGATGATTTCTACGGGACTTACAATTGGATATCGAAATTGCTCTTTTGAGTTGATTTTTCGAAAGTATTAGTTTGCGATGACGTTTAGATTACCCCCTCCTATAACTTCTTGATTCTCGTCACAGGCGAGGCTGCGATGGAAGCGGCTGATGCCGGAGTCTCTGGAATCATTGTATCAGCTCATGGTGGAAGGCACATGGATGGAGTACCTGCTCCGGTAAATAGGTTGCTTTTTTGGCATTTGTAAGGAATGAAAACATGTTGATAAGAAATTTGATGGGGCATTCATTTGATAGGAAAGTTATTTCCCCTTCTGCCGATTCGGCAGGAGGAAAGGTGTTGTGGGCCACAAAAGTAATCCCAGAAAGTTTATGAAAACAACAGAAGTGCTATGGGAAGCCTCCTTTTACCTCTAAGGTTGTTTTAGTTGTTAGTGCACCCTTCAATCCTATACCACAAAAGAGTGCTTTCCCGGCGCCACCTATCTTCAAAATTTCATTCCCTTCATGGAAGTGAATTATGTTCATAATCTCGTGTAAGTGAAAGTATTTTAATCTGTTCACAGATTGACGTCCTTGCGGAAGTAGTGTCAGCGGTCAAAGGTCGTGGGGTTGAGGTTTACATGGATGGAGGGGTACGATCAGGAACCGATGTACTCAAGGCTCTCGGATTGGGGGCACGGGCAGTACTAATAGGTAGACCAGCCCTCTGGGGGCTAGCTTGTGATGTAAGTAATAGGTGGGAACTCATGGGCCAGGAGACTATACCGATCGATCTTACTGAGGCTTAGACTTAAACTTACACGTATAGTCATGGAAGTAACGTGTGAATTTTGAGGAGCTGAGAATTCAGGGGCCAGGGGACTACCTTATGGTCTTGCTGAGACTTAGACTTACACGTATAGTCATGGGAGTAACGTGTGAATATGGAGGAGCTGAGAACTCACGGTCCAGGAGACTACCGATCCGTCTTGCTGAGAGTTAGACTTAAACGTATAGTCAGGGGAGTAGCGTGTGAATATGAAGGAGCTGCGAACTCACGGTCCAAGAGACTACTGATCGGTCTTGCTCAGACTTAACACTTACACTGTCTTAGACAAGTCTATGAAGAAGCGTAAGCAGTTTAGAACTCACAATTTATTTTAATGCAATCTTTTACTTCTCGTATGCGTATTACAGTTATACGCATGATACCCGCGGCTAATTTACTAGTATCTTTGTTCCGGCACATATACAAACCTTGATATTTTAGGCAGATTTTCATATTTCTATTTCTTTTTCTTTTTCTTTTTCACAGGGTCCGGCTGGAGTTACTAAGGTATTATCAATCTTACGATTCGAACTTGACACAGCTCTAGGCATTTCAGGTAAGTTTACCATGTCTGCCTGTCCGAAATAAATTGTAGTCGATAGAGTTGACTTTTGTTGTTTCATCTTTTATGTTGGGACAGATCATTTGATTTGATTTGATTTGAATCGATTTGATTTGATTTATTTTCCACTCAAATATCCACAAATTAAATGACATTTATAAACCATACAGTAATACAATATATAATAGAACAAATGAATACAAGTAACGAAATACTGACAAGTATTATGTTTATTGTCTTACAATATCTCTTTGTAGATGCAATATCTAGAGCTCGTATATAATCAATATAACAAGCTCTATTCTGATGGTCGGTACACTTTAGGGATACACATACCTCATGAAATTGCACTGTTTGTTTGATATTTGACAGGTTGCACCAGTATTCAAGACATTCCGCCATCATTGATAGCTCGGAAATCTTACCTATGAATTCACCCTCATCGATCGAACTCCGTCCAGCTGAGGGGAATTGTCTCTCATTCACAGGCGAAGCTAAGAGGCACAAGGATGTCACTCCTCAGTTCATCCGAGAAAAAACTGGAACTTAGGAGCTGGTTTAGACCGTTACCATACACCCCAACTCTCTACATATAGCTCTCTCTCTCTCACCCCACTGATTGGTCGAAATTAGTTTTCTTGCCAGTTCATATACGATCAGATACAACATAAAGTATAGCGTGAGAATTTTAAATTGTGATTTTTCGTTAATTACTAATTAATGAGCATGTTTTGCGAAAAGGAACATGTGATTCTGTAATTGTAATAAAAAACACATCTTTTAAGATCAAACTGAGTTATTCCGATTAGGATAAAAACCGAACTGAAAGAAAAGAAGGGTTAAGTGTCCCCCGGCCCACTCTCTCTCTCGGCTCTCTCTGTATTCGAACCTATGGATCGAACGCCTATTTGTGTGGATGCACGTGCATGAGCGGTGGGTGTGCTGATATTAGACTTACCTTTTCTTTATCAACCCTAGACTACCTTTATTGTATTTACATACTCCAATACTAGATGGAGGATAAACGTTCATATAGCAGTTCTATACTTCATTTATAATTTGACTATTCTTTGCAAATCATAAGTGGAAAAGAGCTCATGAATATTTCAAATTTTAATTTAAATATTTTGCGCGCTGCGCACAGTCCAAAATCCACATTTCGCTGGTGCACTAAAAAATTGTCGTCTCTATAGGCTAATACATGAAAAGTGGAAGCAGCATACACTTTTTGACCCTCCAAAATCTTCCCACGGTTAGACGGATGCAGTAGCGGAGTTGAGACCCCCTGATAAGTAGTACAATAGAGATTTAAAAGGTGCTGTATTACAAAGCCAAAAATACCTTCTCTGTTGGTCTTGATATTCATTGTACATTAAACTAGTCTTTTACCATATTACAGTGTTTTATAGACTTTGTTTAAATTCTTGACACCCCCCCCCCAAAAAAAAAAAAAAAATTATGGAAAAAAATTATTTAAAGAATTTTTTTTTTAAATGGGGAGGGGGGTCACAAAAAGACAGACACACACACACACACACACACAAAAAAAAAAATCCGCCCGCCCGCCCGCCCCTACTACTACTTCAGAATGGGGGGGGGGGCCTAATAATACAGTTGATGATGCAATCGCACCTTTCCACGTCTAAGATTTTATGAGTACGATTTTTGCCGTTTGTTTGAATCCATAAACGTGCATGATCCCATTACAAGTAGCATTATTTATTCTCCAAACTCACCAAACTTTGTTTTTCTCTGAAATTCAGTCCCTTTGGAATGTTGTGGCCTGTTGAATGGTTTCTCGGAAAATCGTCATAAATCCTCAAATCTGACATTTTTTTAAAAAAGAAACATATACTGTGATGCAGCTGAAAGTCTACAAATTCTTATCATATGATCGGTTTTTCTGAATAATTTGTGAAACACATGGGAAAATAGCTGTGACAGTGATCCAAGTAATTTCCATCGCCATATTGTATTGGCATTGCAAAAATATTAGGAATTTAAGGTTAACATTTGGTGAAAATATGATCTATGAATATATAAATCAAAAAATGCCCCCAATTCCTAATTTGCATAATGAGTGCGCGAATATATAATTAGCTGAAATTACCTAATTTGCATATTTGATGAATATTCATGATTTTATTTTATTTCAAATGAAATATATTTCCATACCTGTCTGATATACATAGGTTTCACTGGTGTATCATATTCGGTTTTGATTTGATTACATTATGCGCATATTAATTAGACGGACTTAGTTATTTTCACAACTTGTGTATATCTGCAGATTCGCAAAAATGGCAAAAATGACTTATTTTGTTTGCTTCTGCTTTCAAAACGGTAATAGATATATGAATTTTCTTTTTGTATTTTTTACCACAAAGATGATATTTTAGTGTCTGATAATTTAATTTATTATTTGTGTCCGAGAAAGTGATGAATTAAGTTGTCAACTTTGTCGAATTATGCCATTTTTGACAATTTGTCCATTTCTGGCAGGTTTTTCGGTAATTTTGCGATATAAAAAAAAAAGTGTATAAAATCACAACGCATTGACCGATTTCAATTCTGTCTTTCGTGTTTTGAAACTTTCATAAAGCTTGACCATTTGCAACCATCAAATAACATGTGTTTTTTGTAATTATTTTTGGTGTGCTATACCTAATAGTAGCAAATGTGTATTATGCGAGAATACAAATCATTCAGGAAGGAATTCTATGATTTGCAGAATGATTATGATGAAGATACATTGAATTGATTTTTCAAAAACTTACTGGAAATAGATCAGTAAGATAGCCTATAAACTGCGAATGTTTGAAATGATAGGACTCATCTCAAATAATAATTATGTTGCCTATAAATGCTTCAAAGTTCAAGTGTAAAACCTATTTTCTACGTTCGATTAATTTTTGCTTAAAGGCCAAGTCCACTCCAAAAGTAATTTACTTTCAATAGAAGTAGGAAAATCAGACAAACCAATCAACACAAGTTTGAGCAAAATCGGATAACTAATAAAAAAGTTATGAATTTTTGAAAAAGTATGTAAAACTATGGAAAATGAAATGAAAATCACAAGACAAATTGGAACCACACTCACGAGTCTGTGACGTCATTATCCACTAATTGTTGTTATATTGATCATATAAATTTCCTATTTTCCCCCTAAGAATCTTATTTCCCTCACATCAGCATCCAAGGTGGATTGATTATTTTTGTGTGTGGATGCACTAATAAAGGGTAATTTTGTTAAATTAAACCATGAAAAATGTGAATTTTGATAAACTATTTAGATAAAAATCAATAATTTTGAATAATTATACAATATTCAGAAAATTGTTTCAATTCTTCAAAATTCATAAAAGATTTTGTGCAATGCCATGCACGCAATATGATACTAATCATATAACCTTGGCAAAGGCATTGGGAAATCAAATTTTGGGGGATAAAATGAGATATCAATGGGATTAAACTATATAAAGCAATTGATAAATAGTGAGGACATGACGTCACATACTGGTAACCAAATTGGCAATTTGTGTAGTGATTTCCATTGTTCTATAGTGTAACATACTTTTTTCAAAAAATCATAACTCATTCTTATTAGTAACCCGATTTAGCTCTCTATTTTTGTTGTTGATTGGTTTGTCTGATTTTTCTGCTTCTATTGAAAGTAAGTTATTTTTTTGTAGTGGACTAATAGGAATCCATGACAATAATATTATGAAGTGTAGGGCTTGAATTAAACTTCAAATTTTATCATAATGAATGAAATATGAAATAAAAAGCAATTTTAAGTGGTAATGATATATAACTATTAATTTAATCGATCATTCTTGAAGATCTGTTGAATGCCGTTTTACAGTATATGGTAATGTATCGTTTATTTATGTAGGCAAAGGTCACTTGTGAAACATTCCCTTTCCTGTCTTTCCTTCTGTATGTTTCACTTTAAGTTTATCTGGCATCATTAAAAACATTTCAAATCATGAATACAGACTAAATGATAACCCAGGACCTCTGAGAAGCAACGTGTGCTCGTACATAAGGCCCCTATCAAGGTAAACACAATATTAAAATGTAAATTTAGAAGAAAAAGAAGAAGAAGGAAAAATACAAACGATTAACTATCAGCCCGTATCACCCATGTATCACTCCCACAAGTGAGCACTCATAATCGCACCGGCCGATAATTCGCTCAGTGGGGGGGGGGGGGGGGGG
>BEXV01001644.1:51580-61676 GCA_003118195.1 Hemicentrotus pulcherrimus
GGTGATAATAATTTTATAGCTATTAACTCGGTTTTCCGTGCTAATTTCAAATTATTCACCAGGAACTGCGGAAGCTGAAACCTTATTCATAATGTCATCATTTGCTAGCGTATCCATCGCTGAGGTTAGGCGGGCAGCCCCGGATGGGTTACGATGGATGCAGCTATATCTCTTCAAAGATCGACGGATCGCCGAACACGTTGTAAAAGAAGCCGAGAGAGAAGGATTCAAAGCTATCGTTCTCACCGTCGATTTACCTCTGTGGGGAGACTATTCATTCTTCAAATCTTCGCATGCAACCTCAGCATCGAGATACTATTACGATCAAAGCCTGAGGTAGTATTATGCTGGATTGTCTTTTGAGCAATGCTAGAGATCGACTGGATCCTTTAAGGTCCATGTCACACACTAGACACTATTTCCACTGCAGCATAATTCAAGCACATTCGGTTATAAACGCAAATAACACGTCCAGGCGCAATTTCTAAGCACAGTCGCAACCAGGTAAACAAAAATTAGCGCAACAAACCAATGCGTACGTATAGTACACTCATGGGCGTAAATCATTACGTAATACCTATTGTTCAGGGGGATGAATGAATAGATCATCCCCTGAACAATAGGTATCAATGACAGATTTACGCCCATGAGTACACTGCTGGTTTGATCGATACCTCAGGCGCATCCGTCAATGTCTGGATAAAGCCTCTTGCTCATAGTGGCTTGTCATAGTGTCATGAATTGTATTGAATTAAACAATCTTTATTGACGCCTTTTCGCGTAGTGGAATAACGTCTCGTGTACATTATGGGCTTCAAAATAATGAGCGTTGCAGACGAGGGGTCAGTAGGGCCTTTTAGATTTGCACGTCGACAAAGTGGACTGCTACGTGTGACGTCCTTTTATTTGATGACAATAATTCATTATGCACAAAAAAGAAACTCATACAAATTCTTTAACGTATGAAGGGATTTGCTTTCCGAAAAACTCGGACAATAATCGTTTGATTTGATTAATTGCAAATTTAATGGTCAACATGTCTTCTTATTCACGATTTAAATTCGCTAAGACCTTCATTTTCACGTTTCTTTACGAAACATTTATGGTGATCACCCATGATTTATCTTACAGACCAACGAATCTAGCCATAGACATACCAGAAGTGCATGATGCCATCCGCTCTGGTGACGTCAACTTACGTCATTACCTGGCGCAGCAGTTAGACCCACCCAAAACAGGGGATATCACATGGCTTAAGTCGATTACGTCACTTCCAATCGTGCTAAAGGGTATTCTTACTGGTAAGGAACACAGAGCTTTAGCTAAAGTTTGATGATATTACTTTAACACGTGGTGGATTGAGATGGATGTGTCATGTGTTCATGAGAAGGGAAGATGAAGGATTGTGAAAAGAGAGTGCGATATTGATGTGGATGGCATAAAACGGAAAAGGAAAACCATTTTGGGGGTGAAAAGCAGGCGATTTCTTTTCATGACCGGGGACATAAAGGGGCGAAGGCGACAAAAGTGACTATCACCAGGTAGGCAGCGGAATATTCATTTTTGTAGTGCTAATCTATTTCTATAACTCTTAATCTTGTAAACATACAGTGTAAACTGTGCTTACGTGATGCCAACGAAATACAGATTTTCTACAATATTTACTCGTGCATTTTGAAGAATATTATGAGAGGAAGTGTAGCGACCGAGCGAGAAGATTTGTGCAATTGTATACGTTTAAACGCTACACTCTTTGGCCCTCCTGAGAATAAAGGTCTGTTGCAGTCTTTAGTCAGTATTTGCTAAACATAGTTATTTGGCGCTTTTTCTAATTTTCCGGGAGGATCGACGGGGGGGACGTGTCCCCCGTTCCCCCCGGGATCACCGCCCATGGTGAAAAGATAAGGTGAAAAATACAAAAAATCAGTTAGGTTGGTCTCAATGAGGAGGATGCTTGAGATAGGAAGAAGTAGAGGGAGGGAGTGTCATCTAGACGCAAAAGTCAGTAAACCCTTGTAAGATGGATATTGCTGACTTTGCTGATAATGACGATGATGGTGTAATCAGTAATAAGCTAGAATATAAGCTACTGAAATCCTTGCAAATTGATTGGTTGTGAGAGACTTTGTTTTGGTTACAGACTTTATGAAACAGGGTACTGGAAAATAAATGGATGGAGTAACTACATCGGTGTTTAAACGTCTCTATCAAGACTGTTGTTTCACGATGAGATTCAAAGAGAGGCGAGTGGTGATGAACTACTCGAAACCATCGATGCAAGATACACAGATAGACTAGCTACCCTTGTATCTTACTATATCTATGTATGTCTCTCCTGTCTGTGGATACGGCTGAAACCGCTTCCAGCCTCTGGAATCATTATTTGAGACACAGTCGTTTTCAAGAGAAGCGATCGATGACGAACGCTCCGCAGTCATCGGCGGAAGACACTTAGATGGACTACTTTCTCCTGGATCTAAATATATCTGTGTATAATATTTTGCCTCTGGATAAGGCTGATGCAGCTTTCTGTCTCTTGTAAGCTCTGATAAAAAACACAGTCGTAAAAACTTAAAGTCATCCTATGACAATTCCAAAAGCCCTGTACATCGCTGTTATGGACAGTATGTAATCAGTACATGATTTCTTCGGGATTTACAGTTGGGTATTGAAATTGCTCTTGTGAGCTGGTTTTTTTAAAAGTCTTTGCTATGTTGCTATGATGTTTAGAATATCTCCTCCCATAACTTCTTGATTCTCGTTACAGGCGAGGCTGCGATGGAAGCGGCTGATGCCGGAGTCTCTGGAATCATTGTATCAGCTCACGGTGGAAGGCACATGGATGGAGTACCTGCTCCGGTAAATTATGTTGCTTTCGGGGGCATTTGTATAGCATGAAAACATGTTAATAGGACTTTTGAGGGGGCACTCATTTGATAGGAAAGTTATTTTCCATTCTGCCTATTCGGCAGGGGGAAAGGTGATGTGGGCCAAAAAGGTATTCCCAGAAAGTTTATGAAATCAACCGAAGTGCTATGAGAACCTTCCTTTTACCTCTAAAATCGTTCTTGTTGTTATGGCATCCTTCAATCCTAGACCACGAAAGAGGGCTTTCCCGCCATCTATCTTATCGTAAAATCTCACCGTAATAGAGTGGTGAAGTGTGACGTCATCACAAATCTATTTTGAGAATTTCTCAATTTATTCTTCCTTTTCCGAAAGAGCATCAAAACTAATGTCTGAATGTCGAAACGGTTCATAATATTAGGAACCAGAGCACTATAACACTGAGTTCCCATAGGACATATATTTATTTCGATGGTCATATCTCAGACAATACTTAACATATTCAATTGGTTTACGACATCCGAACATTATTTTTGATGCTCTTTTGGAAAATGAAGAACAAATTGAGAAATTCTTAATATAGATTTTTATGATGACACAGCTTCGGTACTCTATTATCCTCTCTAATTTCTCAAAATTGCATTGCCTTCAAGGAAGTGAATTATGTTCATTAACTCGTGTAAGGGAAAGTACAATTAGCATTTTAATCTTTTCACAGATTGACGTCCTTGCGGAAGTAGTGTCAGCGGTCAAAGGTCGTGGGGTTGAGGTTTACATGGATGGAGGGGTACGATCAGGAACCGATGCACTCAAGGCTCTCGGATTGGGGGCACGGGCAGTACTAATAGGTAGACCAGCCCTCTGGGGGCTAGCTTGTGATGTAAGTAGCTGGGAACTCCTGGGCCAAGAGACTCTATACCGATCGATCTTACTGAGACTTAGACTTAAACTTAGACTAATCCGGGGAGTAGCGTGTGAATATGGAAGGAGCTGAGAATTCACGGTCCAGGAGACGAACGAACGGTCTTGCTGAGACTAAGAATTACATGTATAGTCAGGAGAGTATTAAAGGTAAAGACCAGTTATGGTCATGCGATTGCATTGTGAAAGAAACGTTGTGGAATCGATCAGAAAAGGTTGATCATCTAGCATCTAGCATCTACAAGGTTCTGGAATCATCAAAATGATAAGAAATTTGGCCCATTCTTCGTAAAGTTACAAGCACTATACACAGAAAGATGTATATGGGACTACCCTGTATCTCTCACAGACCATGAGAGAAACCAATTTACCAAATAGTAGGCGGTTTCCCGGCAAATTTGTTATCATCATGTATTAGTCAAAACATATTCTTTCACATGATTGGTAACGAGAGCTTCCATTTCATTTTTTGAAAATGGGGCGTTTCCAATACTGGTATTTACCTTTAAACGTGTGAATATGAAAGGAGCTGAGAACTCACGGTCCAGGAGACTACTGATCGGTCTTGCTCAGACTTTACACTTACACTGTCTTAGACAAGTCTATGAAGAAGCGTTAGCAGTTTAGAGCTCACAATTCATTTAATTGCAATCTTGTACTTCTCATATGCTTATTACAGTTTTACGCATGATACCCGCGGCTAATATATCCATGTTTCGCACATATACAAACCTTCATATCTTATAGGTACCTTTTCATATTTCTAATTCTTTTTCTTTTACACAGGGTCCGGCTGGAGTTACTAAAGTATTGTCAATCTTACGATTTGAACTAGACACAGCTCTAGGCATTTCAGGTAAATTTACCATGTCTGCATGTCCAAAATCAGTTTTTAATCGTTTGAGTTGACTTTTGTTGTTTCATCTGTTATGTTATGACAGATTATGTTTAATAATATTGTCGTTAAGGCTTGCAATATCTCTTCGTAGACGTAATATCTATAGCTCGTATTATCAATATAGCTAGCTATACATATACCCCTGACATACAGAGCAAATTATATGTATATATATATATATATATATATATATATAATCTGATGGTTGGTACACTTTAAGGATATACATACATTATACAATTACGCTGTCTGCTTGATATTTGACAGGTTGCACCAATATTCAAGACATTCCGCCATCATTGATAGCTCGGAAATCTTACCTATGAATTCACCCTCATCGATCGAACTCCGTCCAGCTGACAGGAATGAGGGACTTTTAGATTGAGTGGACGAGAACACGACCAACGCCAACTGATCATACGTGTCAACGTACTTAACTGCCCAAATTGACTACAATTAGAAATCTTTTAGATTGCATTCGACGATATACATGCATATGCAGGAAGTAACACTATGAACATCACGGACAAAGAAAGAGGAAAAATATACAGTTCCTCACTCTAAACTCAACAAAAGAACATCCTTTCACTGCTATTATTTAAATATGTGTAGAACAGGTGAATATGCAGCTGTTCTACACATTTCAAGGTTGACGCATTCTCGATCGGCGACTGACACGACGTAACGCAAGCGCAGTGCCTTAAAATGACGCCACACGTTGCAGTCAAAGCTGTTGACGTGCAAATCTAAAAGTCCCTATTGTCTCTAATTCACAGGCGAAGCTAGGAGGCACACGGATGCCACTCCCCAGTCAACCATCTGGAACTTAGGAGCTGGTTAAGACCTTAAGACCTTAACCCTACCCCAACTCTCTCTATCTCTCTCTCTCTCCCCACTGATTAGTGGAATTCGTTTTCTTGCCAATTCATATCCGATCAGATACACCATAAAGAAAAGCGTGAGAATTTTCAATTGGGATTTTTCGTTAATTACTAATTAAGTAGCATGTTTTGTAAAATGGAACATGTGATCATGTAAATGTAATTATAAAAAGAAACTGGTTTATTCTAATTAGAATGAAAACCAAACTGAAAGAAAAACAGGGTCCACGTCGCTGACACGACATTTGCTCCTGCGACAATTGCTCCGGGCTTTATTTCGTCTAAGATGTAGGGTTAGGGTTAGGGTTTAAATAGGGTTTTATGTTAGGTTTAAGGTTAGGTTTAGGGTAGGGTATAGTGTTGAATCCAGGGTTGAAGTTAGCCATTCGATTAGTGTATGAAATTTACAGCGGAGCAATTGTCGCCGGAGTAAATGTCATGGAATCTCGACGTCCCACGGCCAACTGTCTCTCTCTCTCTCTCTTTTTGTATTCGAACCTATGGATCGAACGCCCAAAGTTGTGTGGATGCACGTGTGCGGTGGGTGTGCTGTGTGTCGCGTTTGCGCGTGTGTGTGTATGTGTGTATAACTATGTACCTCTGTAATTTCGTGTGCTAACTCTTCGTGTAAAATCGGCATTTATTGTTAAAGGAAACTATTTTTCCAGACTCTTTTCAATCGTGACATAATTCGACCCTCGTTACACTCCATTCCATAAAGACCTACTTATATCTTAGAACGAGAGCAGTATTACCAATTAAAATCAGTCCCGTCTCTAACCTTTCAGACCATGTAGAGCAAGTCGAAAATATACTACGTTCATTTTATTATGTTATTACATCACAGCACACTACATTATGAACGATCCATGGATCTTTTCAGTGTAACCATTCAGACTTCTACTAATGATGAAAATAGAAGTAGTAATGATACAAATATTGATAATAATATTAATAGCTACATTTATGTTGCGCATGATTGTATCTAACCAGGGGGATGCTCAAGGTGAGCATTCATCAAGGATTAAATTCCTACCAGATACCCATTTACTAGTGGAGATTTACAAGTGGAAATACTCAACTCAATAGAATTTTACTATTGCTAAAGAAAGCAATACGAATCATTCGTCACACCAATTTTCGTGCTCATATATACTAATGAACCCTTTCACACATTTAATGCTTTGATGATTCATGACTTACTTTACTATAACTTGGGTATATTTATGTATATACACTAGAAAAAAATGAATTGCCACAAGTTCTCTCAAATATGTTTAACAAAAATCCTGAATTTCATAGTTATCCGCAAAATGTTATTACCTACCAAAGCCAAGAACGGTATTTTCCAGCAGGATTTTTACTTTCACTGGCCCAAAATATTGGAATGCCCTTCCTGGCACATTAAAAGAAAAAACCACATTGGGTGGTTTCAAAAATGCCCTCAAGCAAACGAATCAGAATAAGCAGTTCCCCTCTCCCTCTCGCTCGATCTACCCCTTATCTCTGTCTTCTTTTTCTCTTTCTGCACGTTTCCCCCCCTTTTCTGTGTTTTACTCTTATTTTCTTCATTTATTATCATCTTGTCATTCTGCTAATGTTTCCGATTTGTTTTTGTCTCGTTTAATTGTTAGTTTTGTATTGTCTGTATTGTCCGACATGTTTTTTGATTCCGTAATGTATAAAGTATTATTATTATTGTGCGAAACTACATCTAACAAGCTTTGCTTTCAAGTAGGTTCGTTTTTTTCATTTTCTGTAATTTCCTGTAATAATATCTTGTTAAAAGACATAAGTGCTGTGATGGGGCTCAAACCGCGACCCATGTGATCCACAGTCCGATGACATATTCACTAGACCACGACATCTCTAATAGAAATAATGATATAGAAGGAAAAGAAAAATAAAAATCTAAATTCATACCTATAGTGCCCAATACAAAAGATCACTATAAATTCTGTACGGATATTTCTGTTAATTGTCCCGTCATCGAAATTCATTTACAAGATTTGCACGTCATCTATATTCGTTGGGAACTATTTGAACCATATAATAATTGTTAGTGGATAAGACTTTCGTCACTCTGCCAAGACCCCATTGCTCTCCTGGGTATGGAGTGCCAAATGTAGATTAATGTCTTGCCAAAGTAATATGTGATTTTCTATTCATTCATATTTTCTTCTTTCTATAACTCTATTAAATTAAATATTTACCATTATTGAATAATGCTGTCTTTTGTTTTATCTTGCATCATACCAAAATCAAAGAAATTAATAAAGGCTGGGAAAGAAAAAGGTTAAATTTGTTTCTTTGGTTTTATTTCTGCGTTAAAAAAATACAAAGTCAAACTACAATGATAAAAAATCGAACAATAACAAAAACAATGAATAAACATATACGAAGCATACAGATGAGATAATAAATATATGGTAAATATTTTCAATAAATAAAAAGGTCATTTATAACGCAGGAGACCGCCATCGTGAGCGGTTATGCCGGAGATGGATGGCGGCCTCATTACCCTATATAACCTCATCTCCTACCTGCACCACCCAAAATAGCTGAAATTACATAGATCATCAGCTCCATTTTATTTTTTGTTCAATAATGACAAGGTAATTAATTGTGAGATATAACAGTGTTTTACATTAAAATCTGTATAAAAAGACATCAAAAGCATGACCTTGAAATATGAAATATTTACATTCAAAATCGGGTATAAAATTTGAAAAAAACATAACATCGACACAACATACAGTAAAAAGGCCCTAAGATTAGTACATAGTACCCCGATCCCTGCACCGCCACATCCACCCCCCCCCGAAACTCATCCCAAGCCGGTGCACACCTAATGAGACAGAGACGGTGATAAATAACGAGAGACAAAGACAGAGAGATAGGAAGATCAATATAGAGAGACATGAAGAGACACATGGAGAAACAGAGAGAAAAGAAAGAGGTAGAGAGAGGGAGAGGTGGAAGGGAAGGATCGAGACAGGGGCAGAGAAGGAATCCCGACCCATAGTTCGGGTAGACCCGAATTCAGAGAAAATTGCACATAGTTCATACACTGGCTAT
Source organism: Hemicentrotus pulcherrimus (assembly GCA_003118195.1). Classification (NCBI taxonomy): domain Eukaryota; kingdom Metazoa; phylum Echinodermata; class Echinoidea; order Camarodonta; family Strongylocentrotidae; genus Hemicentrotus; species Hemicentrotus pulcherrimus. The sequence goes on from BEXV01001644.1 coordinate 60,206, forward strand.
ATTTTAAACGCGATGATAGAAGCCCTGGAGTACCGCGTCACGTCTATCAAAACGAGGCTGTTGCTGGATCCTATGGTACGTAAAGGAGGCGATTCGGAGAATCGTATCCAGGATAAGTGACCAAGTCTTTTGTGGACATCTCTATGACTTTTGCTGCGAGTTCTGCCGGTGTCAGGTTTGGATTGTTAGCCAGAAGGATAGCAACAGCACCTACATCAATGTCAAACAATTTACAACAAAAATTGGAGTTCAAGGATGATAACAGCGCCTATGTTTTAAAACATTGACAAAGGGATTGCATAATTTGTTAAACATCCCCTTTTTTCCAAGCAAAGAGAAATTTTAGGCGTTTTGAAATGTTTTACAACACCTATTTTTAAAATATTGACTTCTTGTTGTGTTGTTTTGCGTGTGCTTCTTTTTGGGTATATTTTCCCCCTTTCCCTTTCATCATTGAGTGAAAGAATACTCACCTGTGACATGGGGACAAGCCATTGATGTACCACTTAATGTTCGTGTCTCCTCTATACCTCCGATATATGCACTCGGGATCTCCACGCCAGGGGCAAAGACATCCACACAATCTCCATAGTTGGAGAAATAAGCCCGTTCATCATTTACAGCTGTAGCACCGACAGTTATCGCCTGCAATAATTTACAGAAGCGAACGATCGAGACCAGATCAATAAATTTACTCACATTTGTAATTTCGCTTGATACTGTGTTTCTAAGTACTTTACAATGTGATTATTATTACCCGGTTATGCGCTTCGATTGGTATTCTGCACACAACGGTGCTCCCGGGCGAGTTTTCCAGGGGGTATTTCGGTGTATCCTACCGGGTTTCCATTAAATACATGGGTAGAGAAAGGTGTAGAGAAAGGTAAGGAATGTATTCCTTATATAAGGGCTTTCAGTGCCGTGTCGGGAGTCGAACCAACAACCTAGGCATTTACACTCGACCTCTACAAAAAAACAAAAACAATACTACCGGGATGAATATATGAACACACGTAAATGTGTGCATATATATTTTTTTCGGGGGGGGGGGGGGCGGGGCTGGGGCCACTTCTCCCATCCAGCCCCTAAGTAGATGTTTGTAGAATCGGAAAAATAATAGCAACAGATCAATGAAAGTTTGAGGTAATGTCGATAAAATAAGAAACTTTCTTAAATTCTTAAACTTATAACTAACCGGACGCAAATTAGCAACTACTATGACGAACATTTCGAGTATCTCTTTTGCTCTGTCACAAAAATTGCAAGAAATTCAAATTTAAGCGAATTTGGATGAAGGATGCAGTATCAACTAAAAAAAAAAGCATACTAATTAAATTAATATATTCAAGAGAAAGTGGAAATATATACATTTTAGAAATCCTCGAATGGTACGTCACGGAGTTGCCAATTTGTGCTCGACCACTTACAAAATATATACGTAACCCCGCTGAACTTTAACGTATACTGTTAT
>BEXV01001644.1:78799-89104 GCA_003118195.1 Hemicentrotus pulcherrimus
GCAGTTGCAAACAACACCACGACACCTCCCCAGAGGTGACGTCCCCGCAGACAAAAAGATGTCGGGGAATAGGGAGACCGCCAAAACGCTGCCTTCAAAAAGTCAACCAAACCCACTCCCGGGAAAAAATACCCAGGAAGTACCAATGCATCTGGAATTACGGGCACTGGCCCTGCCCTCTGCGAACAGGGAATAGTGTCCACTATCCATTTGGAGATGGAATCACAACACGCAGAAGAAAGTAGCTCCTGCGAAATGAGGAATAACTGGACATCATTTCCATGAACCTCAGTCCTATTTAAGAACCTTAGTCCTAACTAAAAACCACATAAGTGCCCTAATGGGGCACCAGACCTTGTCCTGAGCGACTGAGAAGTCCGAAAGAGGACTTAGGAAGGTCGTGGGACCAACCGAACTCCCCACCTGATATGGCAGGGGGAGACAGACAGCGCATGGAACGTACCCCTCCGCTGTCCAGAAAGTTTTGCCATATGGAAAAAGTTTTCAGCGTCAAGTTAGGCCTTAGACAAAGGCTCAAAAGAGGCTGTGCCAAAACTTTCGGGATAGCCAGCCACTGCAGAAAGAACGCAGTAACTTCAACAGGAGATAACCCCCGAGCCGTCCGAAAACCAGACATGAGAAACGGTGAGGGCCGAACGGTAAGCACTAAAAGCGGGCGGACTTTACCCTCAAAAGCACTAGCTAGGGTATTGAACCGATACCTTCCAAATACTAAGTGGTCGCTGTCCCACGAGACCACTTTGCCTCACCAAACAAATTAACCAAAATCCAGCTATGACACCTATCAAAGTCTACGGGTGAGACCCAGTGGTCTGCACACCCAATGGAGCAGGGCTCCAAACGAGAGTTGTAAGGGTCATCGTGGAATCCCACAACTTAAAGCCGCGAGGCTCTCCCAGAGAGCCCAGAAGTCCTATCGTACTCCCCGACACCGGCCCAGCGGCCAGAGAGAGTATGCACCGCGAGGCGATGACGGAAGATCCCCGGACGAGACTGGGACAGAAACCAGAAACACTGATCTGAAGCCAGCCAGTCAGTCGCATGACTAGGCTTCAATCAGTATGCAACGCCGTGCGATGACAGAAAATCCCCGATAGAGACTGGAACAGGCCCGGTCTCAGCGGGAGAGGGGACAGATGCCCACAGCAAAAGGGACAGAAACCAGCCAGAAACAAAAATTTGCCGGAAAGCCCGTTGCCACAAACATCAACGACGGACTCTGATTACCCTTCAAATGAGCAAGGGAACCGTGTCCTTTAAAACAGAAAGGAACATGCCGGAACACGGGACAATTCAGAACTCATGCGAGTTATCCATGTGGTTTCGAACCAGGGACCTTAGATCTTAAGTCTAAAGCTCTCCCAACTGAGCTATTTCGGCTAGTTGTAAGATATAAATAAACCGAAAAAGGCGACACCACTGGTCAGCCGCATGACTAGGCTTCAATGAGACTATCACAGATGGCGAAGCGATCTGCAAGAAGAGTCACAGACATGGCCGTCATTTAGGAAAAAACCCAAACCCCAGAGGGGAAGGGCGAGTCCCGACCCAGCTACCCACTCCTCCATTGGAGGTGTAGCAAAATAAACTGTAGAAGAGAGCTTAACCATCACCAAACGGGCAAAAAGCCCGAGGAGAAATGCCAACCACTGAACCGAGCCTCCCCGAGGCCGAACGCGGTAAGACGATCCCGAAACCAAAACGGATATCGGCTTATACCAGACCAGCAAAACTGGGCCGCAGACCAGCCGGATGAGACTAGGGTAAACCCTGTTGCCCACCAAGCTACTTAGACACTGTGCGAAGCCCAGTCTGAACGGTTGGAGAAGAAACAAGCTGAGGTCTAAATATTACCACAGCTCTCTCCGCCTAAGTCACAGTCGGAGACTTGACATTAGAAGGCCACAATTAACATCATAACAATCCAACCAAAACTTTGTGCCCCCTTGCCAAAGCGTCGAGTGACGAAGCTTGTACTAGGGCCTTGCCAAACGGGAAGGGTCATGGTGGAAGGCCAACAGCACCAGGCATCCCGTCAACCTCTCTCAGCAAAGAGCTCCAAATAAACGAGAGGCTCCGCCTGATAGATGGCAACGGAGAAGGGTAGGCGTCTAAACGAGGCCGAACCCCTCCTCCCAGCCGTAGCCTAATGTGTGCCCAAGGCAGACATCGACTCAAAAGAGACATGACCGAGACATGGCCGGGACATGGCTATACTCCATGCCCAGAGGCTGGAGCAAAAGAGCTAGCAAGAGCGTATATTTGCGTGATTTACCGAACCGGTAAACTAATACATATATATCAGGCGGCACTGCTGAACAAGCGACGGATATAAATATATTCAGCTCGTCTCATAAGCACCCGACTGCGACGGGAGCGAGAGAGCTAGCAAGAGTGTACTACTATTGAGTGATCAAGGCGGCACAGGGTGCTGCGGAATCATTCAAGTAAACACTCGAGACTGACGGACAGTACCCTAGTGGGCCGGTCGGAAAGTCTCTTACGACTTCCACCCGACGGGAGGAAGCCGGCCCTTGAGGATTCAAGCTAGTCCCGAGGACGCGGAATCGCACAAGTTGTTGCACATGTACTCCCGAGTTATCATGGCGGCACGAAGTGCAGTGGATTCACTCGAGCAGACACACGAGACTGACAGACAGTACCCTGGACGGGAGGGTCAGACAGTCTCTTACGACTCCCAACCCGACTGACGGGAGGGAACCCACTCCTGAGGATCCAAGGCTGCACAGAGTGCTGCCGAATCTCTCAAAAAGCCTACGTCAATGTCTAGCCAGTGACCGAGGCCCCAGTGTCAGAGGTCGTATAAACAACGACACACTGAGTGACTACAGCTGCACAAAAGTAAACTGAGACATTCAGGGCTTCAATCGGATCCGAATCGGCATACCGGTTCGGTTCCGAATCCCCACCGGTATCCCAATAAACCAGTTGCGGATATCAGATAACCGCCGGATACTTGAAAATCGGGCGGCACTGCCGACCAGGCCATCGGATATATTTTGATTGTCTCGAAAGCGCCCGCGACCGTGACGGGAGCGTGAGAGCAAGCAAGAGTGTACTATCATTGAGTGATCAAAGCGGTACGGGGTGCTGCGGATTCACTCGAGTAAACACTCGAGACTGACGGACAGTAGCCTAGCTGGCAGGTCGGAAAGTCTCTTACGACTTCCACCCGACGGGAGGAATTAGCCGGTCCCTGAGGATTCAAGCTAGTCTCGAGGACTGCGGAATCGCTTAAGTTGCTGCACGTGTCACTAGCGGGAGCAAAGCCAGTGATCGGGTTCCGAGTGTCAGTGGCCGCAATGGCGACACTCATCCCTAGAGCATGAACGTCAGGGCCGGCAGACCAATGACGCCTTTCTCTATCGTGCGTTGGGGGCTAACGATCGGTAAACCGATCGCCCCCTTGCTGGGACCCCGGGTTCCAACAATGGCTGTCTTACCGAGCCCGACAGAGTCGAGCCGGTAATTATAAACGAGCCTGTCCGAGAGACGCTAGTAGCGCCCCCTTACCTACCTGCCGCCACACTGAATAAACGAGTGGTCGGCTTGACAAACTCCCCTCCCGTAGCTGCAACAGCTGGAGGAGAAAGAAGAGTACCAGGCTCCGACGCATCCATCACGAACCTGAATACACAAAAAGTAAACAAAGAGAAACACCAGACAAAAGGAGCGAGCGAGATTAACAAACTCTCCGCTCCCCAAACGATCAAGCAACAGTTTCAAATAAAATGCAAGTAACAAAAAGAAACGCCAGACAAAAGGAGCGAGCGAGAATAACCAACTATATACCCGCTCCCCAAACTATCAAGCAACAGTTTCAAATAAAATGTTTTTATATCAAACTAAACGCAACGCATGCACGAAAAAATAAATCCAACAATCACGAACAAAACAAAAGGCCGCACTGCTGAAGCAGTGAACCAAGAAGCGAAACGAACCAAGTTGGAACAATTGGCGATGAATAAATTTCTCGCCAACCCAACCAATGGCCGTATAACTTACGCCAAGATCCAAGCCTTAACCAGCGGCGTAACAAAGTCTGAATTTAAGATCGCGAAAAAGGAAATATGCGGTGCAGAAATGAAACTCAAATTTCCGCAAAAATAAAAATGTGACTAGAGAACCCGCCCCATAATATTAACATCATTTATTATGAGAACGGAATTCAATACGTAAAAAGAGCTAAGCCCAACGAAAAAAGGACAAAATCCTTGATTTTAATGTGACTCAGCTGTATACGATGTCTGTCTCGGTGGGCGAGAATAGAAAGAGGATGAATGGCGGGCGTGCGATGCATACGTGAAGGCGATGTATGGGGTCGGCGCATGCGCGATTGTGACTTTTTAGAGTGTTCTCGAAGGTGGCGTAGTTTGGATAAACTAACAAATAATAGGTAGATACATTGATTTATTGTGGTAAATAAGAGTGTACCCAACTTTGGTAGCTTTTAATTTCATTTTTTTTAACTATGTGATCTTGAATCATATTCAGTGGCAACGCGTAACTGATCCCCTTTGTAATGATACCATGTTCATAATTATGCGGCCACGGATGACTAAGCAGCAGGTTTTTCAAAATCCTCTTGTACCAAGATTGGGCTAAAGCAATAAATGTGGGCCAAAAGCCAGATGTGTGTATCAACCTGAGTGATGGCAAGTACTACCCTTACAGAAGGCCGAATGACTGCCCAATGTACATCCAATATCCAACCATCCACCATCAATCATCAAGAACCTCCCAGCATCGATAAGCCGCCTAATAGCAGACATCCCATGCGATGAAGAGACTTTCAACGAAGCTTCCCCTGCCTCAACACATCGATGCCATAAAAGCCAGCTGCTGAAACCCTCACCTTCACCAAGGAGAAAGCAAAACCGGAAACGAAACATCATCTGGTTCAACCCTCCATTCAGCACAAACGTCGCAAACAACATCGGCAGATCGTTCCTGAGGCTTGTTGATATTAAAGCACTTCCCAAGGAAATCAAAATTCAACAAGATATTCAACAGAAACACGCTCAAAGCTGTTAAAGCTCCATGCTGAATGTCGCCAGCATCATATCAAGGCGCACAACAAGCTGATTTCAACCACGGACGACCAAACCAAGCCGAAAACCTGCAACTGCCGAAAAAAGGAAATGTATGCCCCCTACAAGGAAACTGCCAGGCCGGCAGCAGCATCTACTGTGCCAAAGTCTCCGGCCCAGAAAGCCCTAAGCAATATATTGGACTCACCGAGCCCCCGTTCAAGCTGAGGTACGGCAACCATCTGAGAAGCACAAAAACAGCACAGAACTACACAATTGGCAGCTCAAACACCAAAGCACCCCATTCACCATCGAGTTGTCGATTTCCAGCGAGGCCCAGGCGTACTCCAGCGAAACGAAGAAATGCAACCTGTGCCTAACTGAGGAGCTTGCCATCATCAACGCCGAGAAACAGACACTCCAATAGTTGGAAAATGAAATAGGGTGTATCAGTAAAAGCCTTTGTGGCTTGACAAGTTGACACACCCATTACAAAGAGTGAACAAAATTATATATACATTTCAAGTAGCTGTCAGTTACATACTAAATTAAATTTAACTTAAACATACTGGGACAGTAAATAACGCTTGTACTTATTTTTTAAAGAATTTCTAAATTGAGTATTACGTATTAAGGAGGATAATGTTTCCATCTACTAGGACCAACGAACCGAACTGACTTAACAAGAGAGTGAGATGTAACCTGTGATTGATGTAATAACTGGTTGTTTCTAGTATTATAATTATGGACATGGACATTTAAAGAAAACATATTCATCAAGTATTCCGGTAAGGTATCTCAAAACGTAACGATGCATACCATTTTTAATCGATTAATATCAAAAACGTTAAGCGTTTTGAATTTATAAAAAAATTGGTCTTGATGGGGCCAGATAGTCTGCATTTGAGCAAATGCGTAATGCCTTTTTTGAAGACGGTGTAATTTAATTAATTTTGAAGGATAAGGATTAGCCCAGACAATAATACAATATATAACATGGGGGGAAATAAAGGCATCATACATCAAAAATAAAATTCGTAAAGGAATAAAAAGTGTTTCATGTGACAAAGTAAACCAATATTACGAGAAATTTTCGAACAAATATAATTAATGTGAGGATCCCATGATAAATGTGTGTCCAACACAATTCCAAAATATGTAATTGTTGAACATTTCAGTAATATTAATAAAAATAGATATATCATTATAAACGTCTGACTTATTTTGAGGATTACGGAACACAACATATTTAGTTTCCAGAACATTCAATGATAATTTATTACATAAAAGCCAAGAATGCACTAATTGTAAGTGAAAATTAATTGCATTAATAAAGAAAGTAAAGTCTGAGTGTGAAGCTACAAGAGTTGTATCGTCTGCAAATAATACATAATGAAAGAAAGGTGTACATTTTATTATTTATTAATATAAATCTAAAAAAGAAAGGGGCCGAGTATTGACCTTGAGGTACACCACAAGCCAAACGACGATTGTCAGAACAATGTGAATTGTATACAGTGTATTGTTTTCTATTAGTTAGGTAGCTTTTAAACCGATTACGAAAGCCCCTTCACCCATGAGTTAATCGTATTGTTTTGTATTGTATTAGTCAAGTCTTATTTTTGAACGTGTTTTCTCATCCTGCATTAAGCTATGGTCACAAATCTGAGCAGCGACCGACTGATCAGTAGCCTGCTCGGTCGCTGCTGAAATTTAGGCATCGCCCAGCAATTAGGTCGGTGCCGGGCGGCGACCGCCCAGGTACCGAGCGTATTTTGGGCGGCGAGTGAAAAGTGAGCAGGCGCCGCCCAAATTTTAACTCCGCGCTAAAACTTCGGCGGCGACCGAGCGATGCCCTAAAAACGAGCGGTGCCTGGGCGGCCGCCGCTCGGTGGCCGGGCAGCCGCCGGGCAGAATTGGTTAAAAACTCGCCGCTCGGCCGCCGAGCAGGCTACTTTTGGGTAATGTGACCATAGCATTACTCAGACAATGACTCACAAAAGTACATCAATATCAAACTTTATGGAATAGCCTGCCAGATCGACCAAGCCAGCTTTAATAATAAATGTTTTGAACATCAAAATATTTTCAGTTTTTAAGCTCATTCTTGATTTTAAACATATTGAATGTAAATATTCTTAACATTGCATGATGTCAATCTCAATCGTCAACGTTCACACCTAAGTATATCCTGACGTTGTAAAGAACGTTGCAATATATTAAATTTGATCTGCTTTGATCCGTAACTGCATGGGACTTTGCCTTTTTGCCCCACGCCCGGACCGATTCCCCAGGTTGAATGACTTTTTGGTTTCCTCTCTTCAAATTGCTTTTAATCGCTTATGCTCGAAATATGCATCATATGGGTTGCAGCAAATGAAAGAGGAGAATCTAAGCTTTCCAAATATGTATCATTTATGAGTTATAATTGTGATTAAGTTATGATAAAACATCGATGAATCTCGGTTCCTTTTTTTCTGGGACGCACTGTACAACATTTTCCTGATATATGTTGTACCGCATGAAAATACAAGCATTTGCACCCAGGTTGCAGAGTAATCATGTACTTTTAAGAATGCTACCAGTTGCCTGATGATCGCTCGCACGGCCTAAAACTCGGAGTTGCAACCATGTGCCATTAGTCTGCCTAATTCAGTATATATATATATATATATTATAAATATAAAGTTTATATAGTTTATATATATAATATGTATTTATATAGATTTATACATTTGATTACGTACGCACGTACCTGCAATGACTCCACTCCATGAGCCACTTCCATCACAGTCTAATACCCTTACACCGAACAGAGTGACACCTTTGGCCACTCCGTACAGGTTACTCCCTACTGTTCCAGCACAATGGGTTCCATGACCATTACAGTCAATTCCCTGTGATAGAAACAATAACAACAACGATAATATTAACGACAGTAATGTCAACCACATCAACCTATCTGGTCGAAAATACATTCGTGATGAGATTTTACATCAAATTCAAAAATCGATCATGAATAATCACACAATGGCAAAATGTGAACGAAATCGGGAGCATTCAGCGGCTAATTTGCCACAACAAGCGAGGGAAATAGTAAAGATATATTAACTTCTATTAGAGGCAACACGGTTTCTATAGGCTCATGGGTACGTTACATGCTGCTAGTTCATCGGCAGGGTGTAACGTCCCCGAGAGCCAGTATAGAAAGTTATGCTTCAAATTTTATATACCGAATTCACAAACAAATCTACAAAGAATTCTTATCTTATCCTTTTCTTGAGGAAAGACTGGTTAAAACATCACAAAAAATCTGAGACACTGTCTGTAAAGCTATGGACACAAATCAGAGCGGCGACCGACCGATATGTAGCCTGCTCGGTCGCCGCTGGAATTTAGGCATCGCCCAACGAGTTATGAAGAAGTCGAGCAGGCTATGGAGCCACAGCGATGCCTGGGCGGTGCCCTGAAGATTTCCCGTCGGTCGCCTGACGATTTTAGGTCAAAACTAGACGAAATTGGGAAGCTTCTCTGGACATTCCGCGCGGATAAAATACACTCTCGATAGATCTCTAATAGGGGGACGATCGGTGCGGGTAACATTCTTCGCGGTCACACCGGCCGTCGAGCAGGCTACTTTTAGGTGTTGTGACCATAGCTTAAATCTTCGCTAGAACTGCACTGTATTTTGTATCCGCGTTCACGCAAGATTTTTGTTACACGTAAACCAATGGGGATTTCAGCAATTAAACAAAAATGTAGCGACCAAATCACACAAACACTGTATGGTATCCGCGCTCGCCCAAAGAAACTGATGACCATGCAGGAGACGGGCATTCGAGCATATTTATAAAAAAAAAAAACTATTGACCAGTATGCGGGCATCGCTAGAATTACGACTCCAATTTCGACTAATCAGATGACTAGATTTCTAAAGAGAGGTATATAATAACAATTCTCCCACTCTTACCTCACATATCACAAATAAAGTAAAAAAATTGTTGCTCTTCTAGATAATGTTTGATCTCGTAAAGTAACCTTCATCAATCTATAAAGAAGATACTGTCCATGAAGGAAGGAATTTTGTATTAAATGTAGCCCAGTATACATGGTCCTTGAGGTAGTTGCAAGTTTTATTAAGCCAAATACATGAAAGGCCTGAAAATTCAATTGTATTGCATAACATAATTATTTTTTGAATAAAATCAATATTCAATTAGCCCAAATTTTCGAAACAGATACACAACAGATCGGCTTTTGGTTTGTTTTCTTTGTTGTCCTTTTTTAATAGTTTGGTTTGAAAATATTATCATGGAAGATGTCGATTGGCTGGAAAGCTCTCCAGAGGAGTGGAGAGTGTGCACTGCAAACTGCAGAGTCCTAACTGAGTCCAGTGACTGGGGTAATAATTATACTGTAGCGTTATTGTTGGTTGTTCTTTTAAGCGCTCTATAAGAAACAGTCGTAATCATAATTATTGTTATTATTATCATTAATAATTTTATTGATTTTAATAATATCATGATTTTTTTAATTATTTTCATTATTATTATCACTATAGCTATTATTATTTTCAATATTATTATCATTATTATCATTACTATTATTATTATCGTTTGCAGAATTAGCAGTAGAAGTATGCATGAGAACACTTACGTAATCCCCTGAACCAATGGTATCGAAGGCAGCCACGGCTCGGCCTTCAAAGTAAAGACTATCTGGAGCGATGCCAGTGTCGAGAACATAGACGTTAACGCCTGTGCCATCGCCTATTGGGAGGCGGCCAGAGTAGACAGGTTGGGAGAAAGAGTTTATAACGGTGCATCAGTTAAAAAGAAAACACTTTTGCCAGGGTCGATTAATTATAAGTAAATCGTTACATCACGTTTGTTACATTGGGTAAAACAAAACAATGCATACAAGGTAATTTACTGGTAATATACAATACTTTATTTGAGATTTTCTCGAATTATCAATCACCTCTTTCTGTAGATATTTGTTCTACTTAAATTCAGAAAACCATAACCAAAATTGCTGAAAATAAAATCAGCATCTAAGAAACGTGCTATATCCTATTTTCTTTCTACTTCATTAGCAGTTCTTAAGGAATTGTTGATTATAAAAATAAAAAATCGACGCAAATATAGAAAAATGAATTCAAGAGCCCGTTAACCACAAAATCCCATTTAGATTGTTTTAGGACCGCGCCTATTCTACTTGTCAAAATCACCCA
>BEXV01001645.1:16399-45318 GCA_003118195.1 Hemicentrotus pulcherrimus
TTTTTTTTTTTTTCATTTTGCAGAACATTTCAGTACGGTCCATCAAACAACATACTAAATGTTTAGAAAGGTCCAGGTAGTGGGAAGTAGTAGCAAATTTGCGTAATATGTTATTTAGCATAAGCTAAGATTATGATAAAATCTTATTTCCTCTTAAAGTTCACATCGAAACAATTTTAGTGTTGACACTAAGGTTACAAGTCAATGGACATGGCAGTTACAATGAACATGTGAATTGTATGTATTTATAGACGTTGTGGTAATGATTTGCAGCATAAATCATAAAACTATTCTATCAAGTAAATCGACATTGAAAATTCGCCTTTTAACTCCTCGGTTGTAGTATGCAATTGGAATACTTCCACTCAAATTTACGATGAAAATCTAGATTTTGATATCTTAGTGGTGAAAGCTACATGAAATGCTTACAATTAAAACAAACAAATAAGTTAAATTTTGGGTCTACAATTTGAAAAGGGGGACACAAAACACAATGAGCAAATAAGGAGATACGTGTTCGTGTGTATATGAAGAGAAGGTGTAAGAAAAAAAGGAGGGGGAAAGAGTGAAATCAAACCACGGAACGAGTAATGGAGATGAGGCATGATGGGAGGTGTCACGTGACCTACCCGTTTCCTTGCCAATTCTCTCCCATCAAGAAGCCTGGCTGTGACACTTGAGATACATGTACAAAAATATCTTTCTTGCAACAACACCCACTTCACGACACGAAATGAAAAGAAAATCAAGAAAGTATGGAGAGAAAGACTGAGAGAGGAAGAAAGAAAACCCTCCTCCTGCCGTGGCTTGTGCACAGTGCGGAAATGCACGTCAGGCTCACCGACATTTTTCCATCTCCAACGGGCCAACGCAAGTTGACACCGGGGAGGATGTGGGGAGAAAGGCTTAGGCGTCTCGGCGATGCGTGTAGTCCCTCGGTTCTTTTGTTTTCACCGAGATGCTACATGTCAATTATGTGGTCACGTGATGGATAACCAGTGATAACAGAAAAAGAAAGTTGCTCCAAAAATGTCTTTCAAAACATTCATGATCCTCAAAGCAAAAATACTTTTTAAGGATTAACAATCATTACAATCATAAAGATATATTTCCCAATATACGATAACATTTCCGGAAAAGTATGCAATGATGTTCCTTTTTACATAAACACAATAGTGTAGAGTAAAGCACCAATGCAAAATAATCAAGATGGTATTTGATATAATAGCGCTTTTTCCATGCAGCTAAAAAGCGCCGCACACTTTGTTTCACATGTCTGGGTCACTTATACACAAAAAACAAAATCCTTTTGTAATAAAATTTTTGTTAAAGACCAGAGAAGTCAATACAACCCATTGTCCTCTAACAAACATGGCTTGTTTTCTATTTCTGTTAAGTATAATTCAATGTTTGTATGTTAATAGCAAGAAGGGGGAATGGTTCTCATATTTTAAGAGGGTTATAACGTTTCCGAAATCTCTGTTAAGCCAACAAAACCAAATAAACAACGAACAAGAAAACAGACAGATTAAAATCAAATCACTTTTAGAAATATCTGAATACTGAGATGAGGGCCTGTTTTTTGTTTTGTTTGTTGTTTTTTTTTAATCATTTTCTCTGAAAACTGCAGGCACCGCTGAGCGTACTTGGAAGAAGATTATGTTCAAAGTTAGTGCTATAAAGTGTCCAAATGACGCAAGGTCCATGCATTGGCATGATGGGCGTTCAGTTTTAAAAAGTGGGAATGTAAGAGCCCCCATCTCCATGGGTAGACCTACTGGCAAAAATGTTGTCGTTGTTGTTGTTTTTGTTAAATCACGATTATAGCTCATAATGGCTACCAACATAATTATGATCATATCCATATTATCGTCTAAATATAGGAACCAATATCGAAACACTTAAGTTGAAAACTTCCTCATAAAGGGAGAGAAAGCCATGGCATTTACTACGCGTCAATATTGCCCTGTCACACCCAAAAATCCCCTCTTTAAATGTTTCCCGTCTTGTTTTAATGTCTTCTTTAAACGCCTCGGGTTCTCCCCGAAGACACGCAATCGTTTTCAGTAACGGTGCACACATCGTTATCTTGCCTCTGGTCCCATCTATAGACATCTTTGTCAGCTAAGGGAAGGATGAGTAAGATAAAATCCTTTCCTGACCAGCGCTCAAATCGAGTGTCTTCTTTCCTGTTTTTTATCTGGCAAGTATTTGTCACTTTTTCCGACTGTCAAAATCATCTTCATCAAACTCGCAGAGACATTTTTTCCTTGGCTTCTCAAAAGGAAGAGTAAAAGAAAAACAAAAACGGCAAAAGCCTTCACACGCGATGAACAAGGTAGACTGTGTAGTTATGCAGTAAGCTTTATACAGCATATTTGAAGGAGGGGGCAGGGGGTCAATTTGCCCCTTCCACCTTAAAGATATTACAAAGTTTTGGGAAATTTTGAAAAATGGGTGGATAGTGATTCTTTACAATTTTGATATATTTGAATGCCCCTGTGGCTGTATCAAAAGCACTAGAAATTTTAGACCCTTAAACACTTCTGCTTTCGAGAAAAATTGAATATACAGATTTATTGGTGCTCCCGATAAATGTTGATGAATTTCAAAAAGCTCCTACGGCCGTACAATGGTAGCTGCGACCATGAAAATATCAGAATATGTAGTTGTGGTATATAATTTCCGGATGGGAAAAGCTAATCGGTCGATTTTAGTCAATAAACATTGTTTTATAGCTTAATTAATATCTTGACCTTGAGAGGAAGCTATACAACATAAAGAGTTTATGATTTACAATTTCATAACTTTAGAGTCGATTTCGACCGCGACAACGATCACTGAATAATATAGGATCACATATGCTTCAAATATGTTCATTTGAACCAAATTCATGACCCTATACCCAAACTTTGTATTACCTTTAACAGATTTTAAACATAGCAGTTGGTCAGGAATTATACGATTACACACGGAAACATATCAACGGAAACATATCAACGGAAACATTCTCGAAAAGTGTTCGTTGTGGTCTAGTGGAAAAGTCCCCGGTTCGAGTCCCTACGTACCACAGCACGAACGTCTGTTGGCAAGACATTTAATTCTACAATGGCCACACCCAAACCAGGTGAGGTAAATTGGTACCTGGCAGGGATTGTTTATATGAAATGCTAGAGCACCACCCCCACCCCCGGACAAAGGTCTTGATACGCCAATGCAACTTCGCCAAGATGGCGTCGGCGTTGCCGAGGCGGGAAAATGTTCAATTGGCGAAACATGGATGTTGTGGTCCCTGGGGTCGTCTGCTGTAAGAAAGGGTAGAATGACCTAGAGAAATCAATGTTTAGCGCGACGGTTTTATCTCTTTTGGGCTGGCTTTATGATGATATCATGTTAGGTAACCATGGTTAAGACCCGAAGCCTTTTTTTTTTGTAGTGATGAAGCAAACAAAAAAGGTTTGGTGTTGTTATCCTTGTGATGGTCTTCTTTTTATCATTATTTTACATTTTCTTGTTATCGTTGATCTTCTTGCCATTCTTCTCCTCCCTATTCTATGTTGTTTTGTTTTGTATTGGCCTTCATCTTCGTCTTTTGCTAAACTTCCTCTTGTCCTCCTCCATTCTACTCTAATAGAGTTGGTGTTTTGGTGTTTTTTGTTTTGCTTTGACGTCTTGAAGTTCCTAGAAATTGTCATAAATACTTCCCTTCCTATATCTTGTACTCGATCTTGTTGGATGATTATTAAACTTCACTAAGGTATCACCAATGTCCCCTCATCTCGCCTTTCTGTTTCTTTGCTCAAGTAGCAATAAAAGTCGGTTCAATATAACTGTAAATGCCAATATATTTGATTTTGTTAATGTATAATAAACGACAATGTATCGCCTATCATTTAAGGTTAGGACATTTGTCAGTTTGTTGCGATTCAAATCCATGACACTCCGTTCAGTCTGAAATAATGTCGCGAGCTTGTCGTGCAAATGGGACCAAAATCGCGGAAGGAATGACGGACGGACAGACGGGCGTTTGTGGTCTCGCCTTTCGACGCCACCTCATTGCCTTTCGCCCCGCCTAATGCTGGACGAGATTCTGTTACCTCACCGTAGCGAGCCGCAAGGTATCCCGTTCAAAACGCTTGGGAAATCGGCCGCTTCTGGTGAATGCCACCAATTATGTTTTTGGTGTTTTTGTCTATCCCAAGGGGTTCCTTACATTGGTATATTTGCATGAGCATAGCCACATGCTGCGACACTGCAAAATTCTGTTGTCGCGTAGACATTATAAGCTCAAAGTGTATTTAATTACAGTGATTCATTTGCTGCTTAATTAGAATTAGCGCAATGATGATATTGGTCCATTTCTCTTGCCCCCTTCACTCACCACCCCCCGAAAAATGTTGAACACCGCCTTTTCATCATTGCTATCCGTATACTGTTGTGGGCTTTCGTACTTGAGTCTTATTTCTTCCTTTCAAAGCAAATAATCATGTCCATTGGACAAACGTGTGTTTGTTTAAAGCTGTTTCTCAGTTTGTCAATTGTTAAAATGGCGCGATGCAAAAACTCTTGAATTTATCATTATAACTGCGAAAAAGATGCCTGTCTCTGGCGTTATTATTGGGCATGTAATACGGATATGAATACACACGAAGCGTAACTTCGATTGTGTTATCGACTGTTCTACTCGAAGGCACTAAGATCATGCGTCATTAATTAACGCAATAGATGTGCACTCATTTTACATTCAAGTGGTGAACGTTCGATGGTACTCGTACATGGTGAGTCAAAGACCACGTAAGTCACCAGCTGACGCATTCATGCGCCAGGCTTAAGATAACCCGTGTATAATGGCCAATTTTCTGACGCAAAAATACGTAAGCAAGCTTTTCCCGATGTCTCTCTCGCGAAGCGCGTCCAAGATCGCGTCAGTCGCTAACGCAGTCTTACGTCAACCAATTGACGCCTGTTGCTATCATATAATTTTATGCTAAATACGCAGTTTATCTAATATTTATGCAAGCAGAAAATCGCAAACTAATATGTTTCATGAAGTGTCTATTCTTTGTATTTTCATATTATAAAACAAAAAATCTATGCATTTTCCAAAACACTGTTATTCACGAAAATGAAACATGTTTTATTTTAATTATGTAAGGATGCTACGATGTTATTTCCACTGATTGTTTATTATGATTGTTTGCTATGGTCAAAAGCATAATATATCTATCAATAAAATTCATTTTCCAAAAANAAAAAAAAAACGCCTCGTGTGTATTGGGCGTTATCGGGATTGGGACGTTTGCGATTCATCTCACGGATATGTTGCATTTGAAACCAATAGTGAAATGACATGGTATATAGAAGACGGAAGGTTTAATTGGTTTAACAATGGTCACACTTGAAGAACAAATTACTTAATGATATGATGACAAGTTCTTGCGATGGGGGAAGTCAGTTGGTATTTATAGTCGCGCTCATGATTGCATTTTGAGAATTAAGTACTTGTTCGCGTTACACAATTAAACAACGCCAAGTAGCTGAGTGGTAGTGTTAAGAAGGGGAAAACTTCAATTCCAATCGAAACACAATTTGCCCTTAAACGAATTACCAGGAGCGCACGGCGCGCGGACTGAAAATAGCGCCCGTAACGTCATGGCCAATTTAGGGAGCAAAGGAACTCGTCAATTTTAAGTGTAAATTAATGAACATCTTTTCAAGCCCCGCCACCCATTTGTTTTTCTCCTGAACACGGGTATGGCGTTCCTTCCTCCTTCGGCTTAATGTTCGCTCCTTAACAATGGGTCTTGAAAGAGTTGGAGGGGAGTTCCCCCTGGTTATAGGGGGACAATTAACGCATCCTTGGTGGAGGGGACCCCTCCCAGCCCCAGCATCCGGCGTTTCCGTCTCCGAGTAGACTTAACTCCACAAGCGACGGAAGGACGTGTTTAATATTTTCGAGAACCCAACACGATGACACATACCCCGGGACTACACGAGGGCTTCGCGAAGTGAGAGACGGTTGACAGAAATGAGGGAGGAGGAGAAACAAGAAAGTCAGACATAAAACAAAACCTGAACGCTCATGAGGTGTTTCGACAATTTTAATTAGGTATTGGTTAAACAGACCCTCAGCAAAAGTACAGGCCACCAAGGGCAGAAGCCAGAGTCTCCCCCTTTGACTACATAAATCTTTAGACAAGACGCTAAATTGGCACACGAAGCTTGATTGGGTCTCATAAGTCGGTGGTAGCTTCACATCGAGTGAGCACAGTCAGTGGTATCTAGCCAGCAACGCAAAGGACATTAGCCGACGATAGCTGAGGCTTTCGACCCAATTTGATCAATTTCATTACAATCCAGGGAGTACGTTATCCAAGATTTTGACTCCAGCGAGCAGGACTCGTTGTTAGTTCCTAACAAGACACTTAAGTTAATCGCTCCTTAACCAGATTCATCAGACTCAAACAGAGCTCCTAAGTAGGAAAAAGGCCACAAACTATTGTTACAGACATTCCACAGTGTTAAGCACAAACGCGCTATATTGAGCATCAAATCTGGTTACTAATCGAATGCAATTAGACTCCATACGGGGCTCAACATGATTAATTTATTTGGATATTTTCTCGACCGGGATCACCATGATATGGAAGGCAGAGAAGGAACGCCTATGGAGGAGTCTAGCTATTGTTCGTCGTCTGTTCTCCCAGGTAAATACCAAATCAAAACAAATATTCCTTTGTTTGTTTTGATATCTGTTTGTAAACATCATAATCATGACCAACATCTTCGGCATTATCATTGCTCTCGCTTTGTTTACTAATACCTAGTTGAAATATACTGATGAAGCAACAGCAGTAGAAAGAGAGAGGGGAGGGGTGAGACTGGTGTGTGTGGGTGTGTGTGAGAGAGAGAGAGAGAAGAAAAAGGGAGAAAGAGACAGAGAGAGGGGCGGTGACAGAGAGGAGAAAAGGTGAGAAGTAGGGTAGTACAGCATAAACAGTTAGAGAAATGGTGATGGAGAGAGAAAGATTGACATCTGATGAGAGAAATAGAGTGAACAAAAAAAAAAGTGAAAACATTTGCAATCGTATTGATCATCTTCATGTCAAAGGTGACAGTGGTGATAGCGACACCATTTGAATACATGTCTTCAAATCATTGGAGTTAACATTTCATATTTAATATCTTAAGATTACATACCTACGTTGTATGTGTGCATGGCTCCTCAGCTCCCTTGCTTGCTCTCGCCTAACAAATTCTGAAACGAAGGGGGAACGAAACAAAAGGAAACTTTGCAAAACAAGCAAAGAAATCCAGGTAGAAAGTAAAAGAGAACAATTCATGTCGCTAAATATCGGTAAGGTGTGCGTTGCATATACGACCTGGAAAGCGAGCTCGTCAACGATCTCATACGACCTCGAAACATACAGACATTAACGTCGTACTCAAATGATCGGAGATTGAAATACGATACGATTACGACATCAAGTCCTTGAGTTAACGATTTCGACGTAGTCGCCTTTCATGTCATTTTATTTTATGAGGAGTTTATATCTACCTTAGATTAGGTGGGCGATATTTCCTGTTCAAAACAACGATGCCTGATTCTATACAAATAAAGGTTTAAAAATTTGGGTCATGTACAGGTGTATATATTATTAGTAGCAATGATTACACGATAATGCATTGACACTGTCGTTGTTTCGTTTGGTCTTGCATGACGAAATCTGTCATACATACATCATAATTTGACCTGGTATGAAAATGAACTATAATATATTAACTGTTGAGCATGGTTAGGTGAACTCTCCATATTTATTTAGCTGTTTAGGGTCTCTGTTTTCTTTGAAATTTTCAAAATCCGTTAAGGCACAGGTAAGATACGAAGGACTGTATTCTGCTCTACATAACTGGTATTTTAAGCAAGCTTTAGAAACGTGGGCACCAAAATTAATTGACGGACTTCAGAGAAATGTTATGTAATACTGTATCATTGTTTATCAAGCGGTATAAGCGTACGCCGCCAGATTAAAAAATAGGCGACCAAGAAAGGTTCCTTTTTTCAAATTCTGATCATCATCCTTGATCATTACACAGGTTTAACTAACATATTCAAATTTTATGCCTACTTTTCAAACATAGCCTGGAAGCTGTCCGCATGGTTTCTCGACCTAGCCACAAGTCATGTATGCAGACTGGCTTCCAAGTATTGAATATAGTTCACATTTCATTAATAACTCGTCACAAGATCCGCAGGAAAGAAAACACCATAAATTGGACTTTATTAGTAAACCGTTCTATTCTTTATCAAAATGTACTATTGTTGAGAGAAAAAAGACCCTTGACTTACGACACCTTTAGCGATCGTTTCAGCGTTATTGATGAAAAGGGGGATGTGTCACACCCTAACGCTGCATAAATAGTACACAGGGTTCACCGACCTCTGTAGATTTGTTTTGTTTCCGCGGATTACCCTCCAAGATTGTCTACCGAGTACCGAAAGGGCGTTTTTGTAGTGGCATTGACATATTAGGCAATCACCCCGATCATGTCATATCTGTTTTTAGGGTCATCCGGAATTCCCTCATTTAAATTTGGATAAATATGTTTGTTTATGCTTCAATCTATTTTATCAAACTAGTTAGATGTCATAAAATGTGTTTTTTTTTTCATGCATTTAGATGGTAAAGAGTAAACAGAACTTATGTTAGCGTTACACAATTCCTCTTTTGTTCCGTCAGGATTTTGCTTTAATCTCTATTAATTTCATACGTGTAAATACAACACTTTGCTACATGTACATAATTAAACAATAAGACGAACATCAACAGTTTGCTTGCTTTGCTGGCATGTCGTCGATTTACGGAATGGGAGGAGTACAAAGTTACACCCCTACTCCCTTCAGACTCCCTTGACCTAGGCTAGGGGGTTGGTTAGTACCCCTCACTCCAGGCAGAGGTTATGGCGCCTTTTCCTCCAGCTCCCCTACTCCTTTTGTACATCACTGGTTGATTGCTTTATTGTTGTTTTCGTTTCTTTTGTTTTTTTTGTTTGTTTTGTTTGTTTTGTTTAATTTGTTTGGTTTGTTTGTTTTTGTTGTTTTTTGTTGTTTTGTTCATAATTGAATTAAATGAAACTGAAATAGTCTTAAATGTATATTGATTGTATCATGTTTATAGCATCATCAAATGTCTTTATGGGAGGGGTGCAAAATTACACCCCTACTCCTTAAACACCCCTAGTCTTGGAGGCATGGTCATTACCCCCTCACTCTAGGCAGGTTGTAGCGTGTCTTCCTCCCCCATCTTTTGTTCTTGTAGCGTCTTGTCGACAACAAAATCTTGCCTCCTCGCGTCAACTTTTTTTTCTTTACTAGGAGGATGTGGTTCGTTATTTTCTACGGACGAATATATTTGGGCTTCTTCCTCCCGACCCCCAAATTTGGCGGGAAAAACTGTTCTAATACTAGAGGTCAGTTGCATTTGTTACAATCCTCTTATGCAAGGCTATTATAATACCCCCAATTACAGTTTTACGGGTATGACGGTGAATCTGTTTGCGCAAATTGAATATGTTGTGGTTCTTTTCGATCTGGGGGTAATTTGGGGCACGTTTTTCTTTCTTAATGTTGAGGCATTTTTTTCTGCTCTTTTCTAGGGAATTGTCAATATCTCAATCTCTTTCACCTACCTTTCGTTTCTTGCGTTCGTCGTCTCCCCATTTCAACATGTTTAACTAACTTTTCAAACCACATTGTGTTTGTTGCAATCTATTTGATATTTTCGTGATAAATTCGGTGAACTTCATCTTTCATAATAAGCATTCATGAATTCAATATCATCATCATCGTATATGCTTTTATGTCACATTCGTTCGAAAGCGACAGTGATTCGGTGGACGTGATATTAGACAAGTAAACTGTGGCGTAGCTTTAGTCGGGGCATCGCGGGGGCGCTTGCAGTACAAAGCAGGGGCAGGGTCTTAATAGATGGATGAAATGCATACTTACAATGATATTGTTTAGGGATATGTCGTTTCATTAATTGTAACATTCTCTTCCCTCTATCCGTTCTCCCCCTAATTTTAAAACTTCAATTTACTTTATTTTTATGTTATATGAGGGGAACGTGCCCTATCACCCCTCCCCTTGGCTACGCCACTACACGAATGAACGGAACATTTGAGAAGTGTAAACGAGAGTTTTACCACGTACGGGGCTTCGAAACTTCAACACGCATTTTAACTCCTTTAACCCTATCTCATTATCACGTTAACTCGGAGAACGGCCAACAACAAAAAAGGGTTCCTTGTTTTTCTTTCTGATATCCATTCTGTTTTTGTTTGGATCGGGTTGTTGTGTTTGTGGCATGGCTTTGTAATCGATTAATGTCTTGGACGTTTCGACCCCACTCTCACCCCTCCTCTCCCCTCCTTTCTCCTTCTCTCTCTCTATCTCTCTCTCAGTCTCTCTCAGTCTCTCTCTCTCTCTCTCTTTCTCTCACTCTCCTCTCTCTCTCTCTCTTTCTCTCACTCTCCTCTCTCTCTCTCTCTCTCTCTCTCTCTCATTCTTAAATTTTCTATCTAACTCCCACCTCCTGCCCACCCCCATCCTCTCTTTCTCTCTCTCCGTTTTCAAACTCTTGCATTTTTATCATGTGTCTTTGATATTTGTCTACCCGTTTTCCCTATCCCTCTCTTTCTATCTCATTTGCATAGATAATGAATAAACAGTTGATAATGCTGATAGTGCATCAAACCTTAGCTTTATTGATATTTTCCGTTCAATATTATTAACATTAAATCATTTAAAAACATGAAAACATAATATGAAAATAATGATAATAATAATAATAATAAAAACAAAAACAATAACTATGATATTGATAATGATTGCAATTAATGTATGATATTTACGATATCAAAAACGATAAAACATTTTCTAGACGCCCTGGGACTTGTTGCATTGCGCTTAGACCCCAAAAATTGAGAGAAGAAGCATAATAGAGATTATTCAGACAAACATTGCCCCTGACCAAGAAAAAATCTGGAAGTATTCAACCGCTTGACTTATTCCCATCTCTGATTTAAAAATCACCGCATCAAAACGACATCTGCCTGTATTTCAACACATCCTCCACACACGCATTAACAGACGGTGGAAGAGGGAGAACGGGGAGGGGGTAGAGGGGGGGGGGTGTCTACGTCATGTTTTGTTCGATGGTTACGCGACGGAGAAAACGCGCCAAAACGATGCTGATTGACGAGAGCTTAGATGCCATACCGATGTGCGGGAATGTTACGCGAGGAACATCTGCGCAGTGCTGCTGCAAAAGAACAGTGGATTATTTCGTTTTGTTTGTTTGCTTGCTTACTTGTTTGTTTGTTTGTATGTATGTATGTATGTTTTTGATGGTGTTTCTGGTTTCTTCTCGTCTCTTTTACCCCCAATGTTCATATCATCGTTTTCACAACATTTTTGTTGCTGCTGTTTTCGTTTCTTTCGGGGTTTTTTTTTTTGTTACATGGTTACTGTCATATTTTTAAAGATCATATTTCTACTTTGTGTTTTTCCAATGATTTTCCATCTAATTCATCTTCAACTGATCTCAGGTTTAAATCCTTTTCAGAGCTAATTTTCGTGCATTTCAGCATGTTCAGACCCACAAAGAGTAATTCAATTTGGATAACGCTAATGACAATTTATTTACATGGCGTATTGCTGCTATTTCATTTTAAATCAGTGATAAAAAAATAAATGAGTAAACAAATAAAACTTAGAAGGGAAATTCTCTAATGAAAGTTTTACCTGAAGATGCGTGTAATTGGGTTAAAAAAATATGTGAATGGGATTGGGGCGGCCGGGGCGGAGGGAAAGAGTAAAAAGTAAAGATTCGAACGGTTAGGCCTTCATTTTAATAACACAGATTAATTTTACTCACTACCGTTAGTTTTGGTGTCCATTCCGGGATGCTGTATAAATATAGTGATTTAGCTTTTTCAATCTTGATTTAAGATACCAGTAATTTAAATTGGATTCACAGTGTTCTACTATAAAAACCACTTTGTGGAGGGAACCACCATAACCACAACAATCACTCATAATTACTGGTAATGATTTATAAACTACCAGTTTATTCATTTTTCGCCATCACTCACCACGTTGGTTTATCTTGCTTTCGATTTTGGTCATCATGATCATAATTTTATTCTCCTTCTCTTTCTCCTTTTTCTTCTTCTTCCTCCATCTCCTTTTCTTCTTCGTGTTAGGTTCCCCTCGTTGTTCTGTCTTACCCCTCCCAAGAATTATCCCCTCTCACTGTCTCTGGTCCTCTTACCGTTCAATTGCACCCTTCCCCCCCCCCCTCATTTATCACCCCTCTGATTCAAGTTCATTCCTTGTTCCTCCTAACCTATCCTTTGCTCTCATCCTCCTTTTTCCCTTCTCTCCAAACACAAAACTGACTTTTCTTTCTCAAGTGAGAGTTCAATAAGAGGGCACAACGCTACCTCACGTTCTTATAAATCGCAACAGAAAAATGAAGGAAAGGGGGCAAAACGTCGACGGTATACCAACAAAAAAGTGAAAGTTTTTCCCCCAAAGATGACAATACCATGCAGTCCCACTGGGAGAGAAAGTTGTCGAACAAATGCTCGTCTTTGTCAGAAGCCATTAGAGGGGCACTTCGTTTTTGCTTTTTGCCTTCTCCGAGCCCTCCAAAAATTGGGGGAAGAGTTCCCCGATGATGGATCCAACAAATTGCAAGGTCAAGAAGAGGTCATGTGATCACCGAATTTACAAGGTCGTTTCAACTCATTTTTTTTTACCAAGCAGTCAATTTGAATTATTCTGATTAGATTCGAATTGATGTGATTTGTTTACAATCATCGTACAAGTATACTCCATGATGCGATGGCAATGGACATACAATATGATATACAGTATGTACCACTTTAGTTGGAGAGATGCGGTATAGTGGTGAAAGCTCTTGGATATCATAACAGGTCTTGGGTTCGAAGCCTTCCAATGTGCTTATACATCCTAATTCCTAATTGAAAACTGATTCGAGGTGGTGTGGTTTATTTACAATCGTATTGCAATTATGTTTCAAACTACACAATGATACAATTCCAATTGAAATACAATATAATAATCTTTAGCAGTTTATTGGAAAAACTGGTATAGCGATGACGACTTCAGACCCTCATAGGTCTGGGTTAGAATCCTCCCTATAGGCGCTTACATCGGCAATCGCAATTTAAAACTGATTTAAGTTGATGTGATTTGTTTACAATAATATCGCAAGTATATTTCAAATTGCTTCACGACATGGTAATGACATGTTTCAATGGGGCTACTGTGGTATGTTCATGAAGGCTCTTAACTTACTTGAAAGGTCCTGGGTTCGATTCTTGCTCGGTGCATTCATCCTAAATCAAAACAGAAATCTACTCAATAGCCGTTTCTGAAGACCGAGGCGCCAAAAATGGGTACGTATTACAAAAATGCGTCTTTTTAAAAGAAGGTCAAGACTTCGAAATGCCAATAATCATAGTAATACTCTTTTATCAAATGCCATATGACACACATTTTAAAGAGTCTTTGTAATGCACACTGGCAAATGCAGATTTCTGTCTTCTAAATGGGCTTAAGTGCCGCGAATGGGACTCGAACCAAGAACCAATTGATCCACAGTCCTAATCTGCCTCATCCACTCAGCATGGCTAGAGCACTAGACCTCAACATGTTCTATGTTAGTCCTGAAATGGAGAAGGGTATCTTGGCAACCGATCTCATTGTCGCATCACCCACTAGCAGTTTCATCATCATCATTACATCATCATAATCTCTTCAAAATAGGGTTAATGTACATTTTCTCAGCTCTCATAACATTATCGCATCTCCTACAACATTCATGAGCAAGATTAAAGGGTTGCGCCAAACCAAGACCCCAATATTGCATCATAATGTCAAACACAGGAATGATAACATGTGCGAAAATGTTGCCGGTGTAAAAAAAAAAGACGGATTATTGTTCTCCGCCCGGCGCAAGAGAGCGATGGATGTTTGGATGATAGTGGTGTTTCATCCACCCATCTTCATGATCTTTCAGCGGAGAGGTGGAACACAAAGATGCGATTCGGTGCGGCTCGAGGCGGTGCCATCCCGTTTCTCTTTGTAACGGTGTATCACAAAAGACTCATTATGGATGTACGCCAAGATTCATATTAATATTATGACCACGTCTCTCTCTCTCTCTCCCCTCTCTCTCTCTCTCTCTTCTTTCTTCCCTTCCCTAGCTCTTTTTCAATTGTTCATATTCAAATCCAAATGCATTTTCAATCTTAGTTTCAAACTCCCTTGCCTTTTTTAAATTTTTATTCAAAGAAATGAAACATACAAAGATATTGTCCATTTTCGTTTCTTCCCGAATGTAAACAAAAAGTAATGATTTAAGTCGACCTCAGTCCCGTTTCATTAACCATGTTATCGATAAGAAATGATTCAATTCTATGACAAATTTGATCTCAGCCAATCAAATGCCATGATTTTAGTAGCTTAAAGAGAAGGTTGAGTTCTGGGAAGAGGTGAAAAATAATTCGTGAACTTTATCAATTGTTATTGTGCAAGTGTGGAAGAACATCAGATAAGACATGTTCCTTGAAAAGCATGGCTCTTCAAATGCCTGCATATTCTAAATATTTCATGTTTATCGTAAAACTCGGGGGGGGGATTTTTCGCCACGTGTTCGTGTAGTCCCATAAACATCTTTCTGTGTACAGTGTTTGTAACTTTACCAGATTTCTTATCTTTTTGATGATTCCAGAACCTTGCAATACACACAAATTCTTATATGCTAGATTGCAACCTTTTCTGGTCGATTCCACACCGTTTCTTTCACAATGCAATCGCATGACCAGAACTCAACNTCATCCCTTCGTCTTCTCTCCTAACAAGTCTAGAAGGTCTAATGTTAGCTCTTTACGGAAATACCTGTTTCTCCAGATGCGTTTTCCCCGCCTAAAGTGTATCCACAAAACCGGTCGTCTGCATTTTAGCTCTCTTTTTTCGGTACTCATCTAGGGATTTGCCGACACATTTAGTAACGGTTCACTTCACCAGTGCACTTTCTTTCTCACATTTTCCAGCACAATGTTTCCCTTTATCTGGTTTATTCCATCTTTAATTGAATTAATTGAACGAGTTAATTAGATATCTCCATTCCGGTTAGATATAAGATGTCATGATCCCTCCGAATCTATCATATTTTGTTTTTTCTTAACCTGTGTTTTTTTAAAGATGGGATTGTTTCCAGTCCTGTGTTGAAATTAAGGATGCATAACGCTCGCTTTTTTCAGTTTGAGGTGAACTTGTCACAAAGTGCATCTTTTAAAGATGAGGAAACCGGACCGTGAGGATATTTTAAATGTCTCTTTAAATAGTTTAAGATATATTCATGTACAAATAATCAATATGACAAACATAAAACATATTTTACACTGTAATATGACATAATAATAATAATCATAATAGTGGGTTCTTGTATAGCTCGTGTCAGTCAGATTTGGCCCTCCTGGCACTCCCGATTATTACCCTGGCTCTAGCACGGCTGCCACATGGCGCTCTAGCATTTCAAGGAACAAATTCCTACCAGGTACCCATTTACTTCACCTGGGTGGAGTGTGGCAAATGTAGATCAATGACTTGCCAAAGGACATTAGTGCGGCGGCGGGACTCGAACCGCGGACCTTGTGATCGACAGTCCGGCGACGTATCCACTCGACCACAACACCTCTACATATATATTTACTTTTATTCTTATTTAATTGAAATCTGCATGAAATTGACAATATATACAACTTCTTTAACAATATTTCTTCGAAAAGACAGATTTAAATGAGGGTCTTATTGAAAAGCTGAACGGTTTTATTATGGTAATCCTCCTGTGAAATCTACTTCTTTTTCCGAACCAGTATCCATCAAGATTCTTTTCATTTAAAAAAAAAGATAATATTAATGTGCAACGTAATCAAGCTGTGCATCAGTGAGAACTTCAGTATCTACATAGTCGCGTGGCGCCCCTTCCTCTATCGTGTCTATTTCAGATTTTCTTTAGCATGCGGCATCACAATGATGTATATTTCATAAAAGCAATCATGACCAAGACAATAAATTGTCCCACTTGAAACATATATATACAATCTACCTGGGGGTCTGGATCTAAATAATCCCTTACATTGTCTCAGATTCCTTGACAAATAGGCCCTAGAATGACTAACTGAAAGAACAGGATATCGCTGAACACAAATTTAAGTGCACTAAATTGAGCTTGGGATCTACGTCTAACAAAAGCACCACGCGCGGGCGCCATTTACAGCTTCATAGGGCTCGTGCGTAGGCGTGGGGTTACGGTATTGTTCTACCAGCAGGTCCCGGGTTCGAGCAACATAAAAGGCGGGGCATTTATCTATGAACGTATAGAAAGTGCTATACAATGGGAGTGGAGCAATTAGTGAAGGGGTGCACCTACACCCGTCTAAGGGGCCATCGCCCTATCCTCAACGGGTGTCTTAGATCTCGGTATTCTTGTCGTACTTAATGGCACTCAAAGTCAATCTGGGTGATTCAGAAAAAATGCATATTGTCCATCGGTAAGCAATGGTAAGATTTCAATGCCACGTGAAGTAATCAGCTAAATATTAATCGAATAAAACATATAATATGTTTTGTCTGGTAAGGCTTTGCTGTAATTATTATCATCATCATTCACTTATCTCCAGAGCTATCTGATCGCTGCATATTTTTGTTTTATGATGATATTTTGTTTTATTTACACAGTATTTTTAGGTTTATATAAAATAAGAAATATAATGTTGACTCAAATGAAAGAAGGAGAAAGATATGAGAAGTTTGCAATCACATGCTTTGAATCGTATGATTTATAAGTTCAAAGTTAAGAGCAATACAATTCCTAATATACTTTTATAAGGCCGACTAATTATTATTAATATCGACCATCTTACAAGTTGACATCATTGAAATGGTGTAAATGTTATTATAACATGAATTGATCGGAGTGAATATAATTTAATTTCATTAAATATTTTATTACTTCCATCTCATATGACTAATTTCATGCAATTAACCCGAAAACTTTGTTTTGTAAAATAGCACACTGTACATTATATACGCAATCAATCTTTTACAACCAGCGCCAAAAGCCAACGTTCAGCTTGTTTAGTAAAATGTATTTACTTTTTCATCCTGGATGATGGCTGAAATGATCGATTTAGAATACAGGTTAAAAGAAGACAAACTTTCAAAGTCAGATGGTCTGACAGCGGGAGAAAACATGACCAATTTGATGTTTAAGAGGTGTTTTAAAACTGATTAGAAGTACATCGTCGAGACATTTAAATAAGTCATTGCTTTCACTTTTATCTAAACGCAATCTTATATTCTGATGGAGTTGGCCTAGGTCTGTCGCAGGCAGAATAATCACGCGAAAACCTACGCCATTCTCTCTACCCCCCNTCTCTCTCCCTCTCTCTTCCTCTTGCCCCCTACTTTCTCTTTATCTTCTCGCAAAACATCACACTGTTTACTGCGATTCCACGTTTGCCGGTAGTGACGAACTTTTCCGAATTATCACTTTCGCCCATGCATCAAGTCCAGTCCTATATGTTTTCCATGTATAAGAAAATAATGCATAGTATGTATTGCCAAAATAAGCGCATCATATTTTTCTCTCATTATAATATAGAAATAAAGTAAAAGATATGATAATGGCCATGATTGTTTAATTTGTTTACAGAGAAGCCGACTAGCCATGTTAAAGTTTTGTTTGATCAGGGAAATGTGTAGTTCAAATTAGGTCGACATTCAAATATGCCTACATAACACGGATTCTCAAATTGAACTTGCTATTGACAATGATGACAATTTCCTTAAACACGACTTCTTGAGACAAAAGAAAAATCATTGAGACAGCTATTATTGTTTTTGCCAATCGAAACTTCAGCGTTGAATTTTATTCAGATTTTCTAAAATAATCAACCAAAGAAAATATCACTTAGACATCGTTTCTTTCTTTAGTTTCAATAATAGACACTGTTAACAGCACATTTCCCTCTGTTTTTCCCCTTTGAAATGTCATAAGATATATCGGAGGATAATCACAAAAATTGTGATTTTGGTAAAATATATTTCAGGTTCAAATTGTATACCAAACTCTGTGGTAAGCCAAAGTAGATTTTGTATGAATCCTCCTTAATCTATTAATTGAACAAATGTGTGTGTGCCTTGACGACTGTTTCATCACTTCGGCTTTTGTTATTATTTTTATGTTGTATATCTAATTTTGTTTGTATTGCATTGTCACAATGATGGTTGAATCATACATGACCTCAATGTTGAAGATAGTTCTTATAAAACGTATCACTTTTTAAGTTTTCTGTTATCCGAAGTTACATGATAGTGACACGTATCTATTTTACTAAAACAAAACAAAATAGTATTCAAATTAATGACTGCAAACAATATCTTCGAATTGGAGAATTGCCTAGTAAGACTCGACTACCTGAAGTCAAAATCATAGCTTAACAAGAATAAACATCGTTTTGTTGTTTTTGTACCTCTCGCACCCCGCAAAACCAACACCAAACCGACCGATTTGTTGGTTGTCCTGGGTTATGTATAATTTCGTTCGGTCCGTTGTCGGTCTGGTGTCGGCCTGGTGTCGGTCTGTTGTCGGCCTGGTGTCGGTCTCGAAAGTCTCCGAAGTCAGATCGCATTTCGCCGAAGCTAGAGGTTTGCGTATGGTGGTTTAGTTCCGACTTTCAACAACTTGCTGCGGTGGAATATGTTTTAGTAATTAGAAAAGTCGGTATACTCCCGATGGTTCGGAGAGGTGGGTTAGAGAGAGAGAGAAAGAGAGGTGGCGAGAGAGCAAGATGAAGCAAGAGAAAATGAGAGGGAGACAGAGAGAGAGAGAAAGAGAGAGAGAGGGAGAGAGACCGAAGTATAATGGATATTGCAGGTCTTGGAGGTAAAAATCTTGTCTGAAAAAAAGAAAGGAAAAAAAAAAGAGTGTTTGCTGAGGCATCGAATTGAGGTTCTGAAAGTACACCCAACCCTGATTGTGGGGAATGGGACTAGGGCATGGGTAGAGTGAAGGTATGGTGTATTAAAAGAGGAATAACAAATGGAAATGGGAAGGAAACATCGAAGGAGAGAAAGGAAGCGAAATGAACACCATAATAAATAATGGAGACACAGAGAGAGGATGAGAAAGAAAGAGTAGGGAGAGAGAGAGAGAGAGAACACTGGCAAAAAGAACAACCAGAATTTCGGACAAGTTCTAAAAAGTATTCACAATAAATAATATGTAATATATTTCACAACAGGTTTCTTCTTTTTGTTGTTATACTTTCAACGGGAAGAATACGAAACGCAGCGAATTTCCGTAAAATGTTATTTGTCCACACAGATCTATGCATTGGACAACATTCATACAATATAAGAATATACATCGCATTCATCCATGTGCTGTACATTCATGTCAATGTCTGGCGGAAGTTTGCATGGCTGTGACGCCACAGGTGCCCGGATGTTAATCTGAGCCTATACATGCATGTTGAACCTATACTCAAGCATGAAACACAACATTAATTCCACTATTTTTTTCATTTGTATATTCTACGAAGGATATGAATATCACAAAATACACACTGCAAATAAATTAAGCATAAGCGTTATCGGGATGTTTGTCAAACGTTTAATGAGCTTGATTATTATGACGTCAACGGCAATCGCATGAATTAGCGGCTCCGTGTGTATTTTAGCCAACCCTTCTTAGAAAAGCAGCATTTGCTTTTAACAGCTTAATACTAGTTCTTGGATAATAGCAGCACTTCCACTTTTCAAGTAATCAAAACTACACACATTCTTCCCAATAATTTCTAAAGGTTAAAGTGTTCTTTTAAAAGCATGTTCAACAAAGGAACTCAAAATAATTATGCATTACTAATCACGTTGAATCTTTCTATGGAATGGCAATATTTAGAAATCATTATCGTCATTATGTAAAGAGAATGAAAACGAGAATGGGGAAGTCATTAAAATCCACACAAAGCAATGATTAAGTGTTGACAATGAATATTTTAAAACGACAAACGATTCAGAGAAAACAAGTGAAGTTTATATTACAGGAATAGGTACAAAAACCGCCTAACTTTGCGGTCCTAAAAAAATGTTGTTTACAATTACCGTCGTTTCTATGTGACAAATTTTGTCAAGTCGAACAGATACTGAGCGAATTTGAAATACGTTTGATGATATCAAAAATCGTGGTAAATAAATATTCCTATTTAACTCTTTACAACATTATCGTCAATACCTCCTGGCAGTTTGTTTTAAAGCATGGCAAGGAATAAAACTCATCTTTAAAACTCTCTCTGTGGTTTTGGTTTAGTTATAATATGTAATTTGTCACTCAATAATTAAATCACTTGACATAGAACCACTTTTTGACCCTAAATGGACTTGAGGAATTTCTGTCGTCACTTCAACACGTATCTAGATATTGTTCTGCCATTTAAATCACACCATTTTCGCCCCCCTCCTCCACACTCCTTCCCTGCGATACGAACTCGAGTGCCTTTGTTCTGAAACGGAGAAACGGGGGCATCTAGGGGAGAAGTCGCATTCTCATGGTATTTTTGAAATTGTCTGACAAAGTCATTACGTTTGGATATTGTTATTCCGTCATCACCTCATCATGATCAAGGGTATGCGAAGTGCAAAGGAGGGTGTTTCAAAGATGCTTGACCTGGGTTTAGCGGCCACCTGTCTATAAAGGTCGTTATGCGGTCTTAATATAATAAATGATTATCATTGTCGAAGTGACTTTATTCATTTACTTACATGACTTAACTACCTGTTACATTGCATTCAAGATACGAGAAATTAGTTTTCACCATCCTGTTATAATGTAATGTCAGGCTTTGTTTTATTGTCAAGTAATTTGATTAACGTAGTAAAGAAATTACTAACTTTCAAAATTTGAATCAAAAAATTGATCTCTCTCTCTCTCTCTATCTCGCTTTGCTATACTTACTGTCCCCTCTCTCATCTACATTCTCGCTCTACGTTCCTCGCTTTTGCCGACACTTCCATTGTTCACACCAGATTTATACATAGTCGAACTGTTCCGCATTGTTCAAGTTTCTCGCAACTTTTCTGTCCTTTCTTTTGTTTCTACCTCCTTACACCCTCCTTTTGTTAACTCTCCTCTCCTTTGTAAAAATCAAACAAAGGGTCTTTACCAGGAGCGCGAGCGGATGTTGTTCTTTTTTTCTCACTCGACATCGTAATTTTCCAAAACCAGAGTTTTATCTTCTCCCAGACCCCCTCCCCACTGGCTTTGACGTCATCAATCCCAGACTCCCTTGCGAACTTCCGGCCATGACAGGCAATCGCACACCGATGGCGAAACGCGATAAAGAAGAAGAGAAAAATAACCGAACAGAAAACACAAACAGAAAAACAAGACCCAACATTGCATGTTCACTTCCTCTCTCCCTCTATCAAACGTTTTAATCTTGCACGCGAGACGCGTTTTAGAAAAGGGCAAACGGCCATCATCATTCTCTAATAATATTTTTGAAAACTTTATGAAGAAAGAAACCACAAAGAATAAACATTAACAGTATAGGCCTTTCGTAAAATATGATTTGCAATATTTGTGTTTGTTTTATGAAGCAAACTTTTATTTCCTTATTTCTCCCAAGAATCTGAATATAGATGTTTGTAGCGATTGTGTCTTTCTTTCCTTCCTATCATTATTGTTATTTATTCTCGTAATGATCTCCCTACATCTCCCTCACTCTCTGTCTAGGCTATATCTACCCCCTCTCCTCTCTTCTCATCTTTCTCCTACTTCTCCCCCCTCTCTCTCTCTCTCTCTCTCTCCCTCTCTCTCTTTGGGTTGCATGATCCCTCATTTTCGCCACATTCACAATTTCTTTACATTTTCACGCTCTTTCCCATTCTCTGCAGACTTTTACATTATTTATGTCTATCTCTCTCTCTCTCTCTCTCTCTTTCTCTCGGTCTCTGTGACAAAGACTTCTATTTTTAGACCAATGTCAAAATAATGGAGATGATCAAAGTTCACCCCCCCCCCATTTCTATCTATCCCTCTCTCTCTCTCTCCCTCTCTCTCTCTCTTCCCCTTCTCATTCTCCCCGCCCTCTCTCTCGCTCTCTCTCTCTTTCTCTCCACCTCTCTTGCCTCTTCTGTGTCTGTTGCACCTCTCTCTTTCCCATCTATTTCTGTTTCTCTCTTTGTCTCTCATTCTCACTCCCCCACCCCCTTACACCCTCTTTCTCTCCCTCTCTCTCTCTCTTCCCTTCTCTCTTATTTATCCGTCTTACCCCCTTTCTAACTTCCTCATGGTGTCAACCCTCATTAGCTCATTCTTGGTATCTTTGTTAATTCGAGTCGGCCGAGGTGCATTTATCTGATCGGGACATCGATGACGAAGATGACGGCGGTCATGTTCTTGCTCAATCCTCATCAGGCTTGTTGTCATTAACGTAATCCGGTGGTCAGTCTGTTCATAAATATAATCTAAGAGGTTAGAAAAACACAATGTGTGTCGTCATATACATCCCACATGCTTTACAAATGAAAGTGTGAAAATCTCAATTTAAAAGGGTCGAGGACTGAAAGCACTTTAAAAGTGCAGTATTCTATTTTTGATATTGCTGATTTTACTCCATAGGTAGAGGGTACTATCTGCTGCAAGTTGTTAATATACAATATTCAAGAAAGAGTGTACTATCTACAATTGCATAGAAATCTTTTCTGTTTTTACGCTTTTTTCAAATACAATTACATTAAAAATCCTGGCATTAGAATCAGAGCACAACATCTGCAAATATATGTTTACTTTTTTTTCAATTCTCATATGTCCTTTAACCACCCCCTCCCCTTTACCTAAGTTATACATTTGTCTATGAAATACTAATCATAGCTCGCTCAAAAGATATAAACACTTAATAGAAAACCCTTACTTTTTTAAACGGAAAATAAAACAATTTCTTAGCTTTTTCGTGATCCAGTGGACCTAACTCTGAATGTACCCCCCCCCCTTAAAAAAATAAATATATATTATAATAATAGATAAACTTTAAAAAGATAAACTGTTTAGGATAGAAGAAAAATACACATGAAATTACACAAATATATCTCTAAGATTGGTAGGAATTCTCCTTCTTATTCTTATCAAGCCTGCATGATACATCGATTCTGCATTAAAAAATTAATGAGCGCAATCTTCTGCAGCCTCTCTGTATTTTTGCTACCTCAGACCAAGTATGATTGATTAATTATCCGCCGAAAGATGTCGAATCCATTACGTGAATGATTAAGCCCAAAATGATGCGCTTAATTAGTGCAGAAATGGTATTTCTATCATTCCATATGCGCGCGTCACTTGAAATATTTCACCTAAATTTATGTCAAGTGTATACACTGTTTCCTATTTAATGTTGGAATGATTTTCTAACTGTTGTTGAAATGATTGTGACAAAACGGCTTGTTCTTGATAGTATATATATATATATATATATATATCTAACAAATAATTCTCAGTCACGGCCATTTACAAATAATAATTAAAACAATCGATGTTACGGAATAAGAGAACTCTCAAGTTATTATTTTAACTTTTGAATTATCATTTATATGCATCCTCTCAGAACTTGATTGATCAATCTATTTTACTCTTTAGATCAAAATAGTTCTGTGAAGATAGAAACTGTATCTACCAAGAAGAAGCAATATTCTCACAATCACAACATGAAAAGAGGTTATACAAATATTCCAACTTAAGGATAAAGGTGAGATCTTGTAACGCGATTGAATTGTGAAAGAAAAGGTGTGGAATGCATCAGAAAAGGTTGATCATGTAGCATGTAAGTATTGGTGTGAACTACAAAGTTCTGGAGTCATCAAATTCATAACAAATTTGGCTCAGTCTTGGTGAAGAAACAAGCACACTACACAGAAAGATGTATATGGGACAACATAAATGGTGTACTACTTGATTTCCTTATCTTCCTATGCTCATTACTCAGCCATTATACATTTTCTGCCAACATTGTTTGGCACATGACATTTATTTGTAATCTTGAGCAGTTTCGTTAGATTCTGTGAGATTTTATTCTCTTTTTTTTAAAACCAGAACTCAAGTTTATCTTTAATGGGAAAACGGTATATAATGCCCTCTGTTTCATATTTAATCTTATTTGATTGGTCTTTATATGGTTATTCTTCGGGAAGGTTAGATATGAACTGCAGCATTATTACAATGAACGTACCGTTTTGTAAAGTAGAGTGGAAGAGAAAAGAGAAATTGTTAGATCACAATTTAAAAGGCCGAGGAGTGACCACTCTTTCAAAATGGTAGATTAACACTTTGAACATGCTGGATTCAACACTATAAAGGTTGAATTCAGCATGTTCAAAGTATCAATCTGACATTTTGAAAGAGTGGTCACTCCTCGGCCCTTTTAAATGGTGATTTAACATTTTAGTTTTTAGAGTGTGTAGGTCATGACGTTAATGTGTCTTATGAGAACATTGATTTGATTTGATGTATTTTTCCACTCAAACATCCACAAAATAAAATGACATACCGGTAGGCCGTTATACACGATACAGTATTAATAGGAAAAATGAATAATATAAGTAACGAATACTGATAATTATCTACGTAACAAAATAAGATTACAGAGTACATATTAAGTTTGAGATAAGACAATACTTTAGATTGCTCGATTTAACTGAGAGGGAAAAATGAAGAGAACATTATGGAAATGAATATATGAGAAAATAAAACTACATCTGCAAAGATACTATTTTGCAGTCCTCTGCAGTCTTTCTGGCAAAAATGGTAATTCAACAACATAACTCACTAAAGCTTAGCTATATATCTATTTGTTATTTTGTGATTACATCAAAATGTTTGCATTCTTACGAACTGTCACGATTTATATAGGGCAGCATAGATATCTGTTTATGACTTTGCCTTGTTGTTACATCTTGATAATTGTTTCTGGTTATTATATGTTTATATTTACAAACTAAATTGTATGCATAATATACGATAGCTTTTTATATAATTTTATAAGAAGTGCAACACTATACGATCCATACACATTATGATCTACATGTTTGTGGCCTACATAATAGCGTGAATTGCTTGTACATGAAAATACCTAAAATAGATACATGTATCAGTATTGAACACCGTACTTGTGGCCATTGTTTTGTAAGATTGCCCCCTCCCTTTTCACACCTCACCCCCTATTCACCCCTTCCTGCCCCCTCAACCCCCGGACACAAAAGGTCATTTTGGCGGTAACATTTCCTATGATGTTTAAGGGTCATTTCTTTTGAGAGACGCGAAAGCACCTGATTTGCACTCTTGACCAATGACCGTGCCCGAAGCCCGGCGGTGTATAATAGCACTAAAAGGATGCCGCTCGCCCTATTCATAACAGATACACACGCACACACGGCGTCTATCGCGAAGTCCTATTGTATTGTGTGTACGGTGCACTGTACCTACCCAACCGAGGACCGCTCGCGTGCGAGTTGTGTGTGGATGTGTGTACAGAAAGACTACTCGCACAATCTGTATAAAAAGTTTGGCACGCGCGGGTTTAGATACCACAACTTGTTTCTTCGCTCCGCCGAAGCACTCGCCGAATTTCACTCTCACTCTCGTTGACTATCTCGTGTATTCATCGACGAATCAGTGCAGCTTTACGTGGACTAAGACAATTTTTATTCTAGATCATCTTGGTTTAAATTACCAAGGTCACTCACCAAACCTGGGACTTAATTAAATAATTAATCGACACTTACCGGAGATTTTTCGTGCTTTGGGACAGCCTTTTCTTAGGATTTTGTCGTGCAGAGACTTAACTCAATATTGATGTTGTTTTACCCCTCAATGCCGTGCCTAGCGACGTGTAAGTAAACTCAAATTACTTAATTACATTTAGTTTCGACCAATGACATTGTTCAATATTTTATTCTTATCTCGCGTTTATTGCTCCCACGTGATCACAAACTATTTCGATTCTAGCCCTCTTCTACAATTTGTATTATCATAGTTACATGAACAGGGTGAACCTATTTGATTTGCATTCGTTATACAATTTGAATTATTTCAAAATACTTTAACAATCTCTGTAGACATTTTGCGGAACATACACTTACTTGGTAAAATTATAAAAATGAATACTTTTTGTTGCAAATTTGTTATCTTTCCAATGTGTATGAGCAGTATACTGTATGTAAAATAGCATTTAGATGTCTTGTCATGATATATTTTTGCCATACCAATTTTCAAACGGTACTTGTTTGATTATTTCATTAAATTGTGTGGTGTATATAATTGTATACCATCTCCAGTTTGAAATCTGTTAATGCATTTTCGTGCTGAGAAATTGTTAGTTGTTTATTTTCGCTGTTATAGGCAATAGTAATCGAGCGATTAGAATCGAGGACCAATTCTTTCTTTCTACTTTTTTATTTTAATATACGAGGATTAGTGTACGCTTTATAATTATTAGCGCCAAATATAATGCCAGAAACATTTTTAAAATCTTTCCTTGACGCGAACGCGTAAAAATCCATCGCCGAAGTCTCGTCTGTATACATACCCCGATCTGCTATATGAATTAGAAAGTGAAATTTGCTGTCGAGTATTTCAATTTTCAGATCGCGACTTGCCAATCCCATAAGTCGTGAGGATTTTGTGCATAGCACGATAGGGCTATCGCGCTTGGATTACCAATACGGGTGATGACAAAAATGATTACTTTTTTTTCTCACCCCAGCAAAACACCAGAAATGATACACAAATATCGGCAAATTAAAGATTCTCGACTCCTGATGCAAAATTGATTGTTTTCACAGCATATATTACAATTAGATAGCTTGTCTTTATCGCGTTTTAATGGTTTGATTATTAATATTCGCTGCTCTCAATTATATAAAGTCATGTACAATTATACACGGCAATGCATTCGCCAGAACGGTTACTATGTCATAGTCACTGCAGTATACGTGAAAGAAATAACCATTTATCAGTTTATGACTCTATTAAGATGGTGAACATATTTCAACGAAGGACTAATAAAATTACAGAATCAATAGTATTCATATTTTATTTTGCTTTAAGGAAACAAAATTAAGTCTCATAAAATTACAATTTTATTTTTGTCGATTTGTCATTGTTTTAAATTTCAAGTATATTACAATTCAAATTCCAAACATTATTCTGAGCGGCATTAAAATACAAGTCATGGTCTTTGCTCTAGTATAGTACAGAGATATTAAACGTATAGGCTATCTCTGACTGTAGGAGTAGTAAGTGTACACGAGTCTCTTTCAAATATTGTATTTCATTCTCACTCATTTCGAATTCTTGCTATTTTGAGGAGAGAGACATAAATGCACATCATGTTTCCCCCGCGTCTGTGTCCGATTAGTTTGAAATCATTTCTACTTTTCCTCGCATTCCGTCTAAACTTCTTTGACACATACGGGGGCTGTGGCGTGAGAAAGCGAGAGAGAAATTGTAATTTAATGGCAATGTCAGTTGTCACATCATTGGTGTTTAGCTACACATCCCCCGGCAAAAAATCCATAACTAGTTATGCATCCTATAACTATAACTTGCTCAATAACATACAATGTTAATATGTCCCTTTTCCTCTAATTGTATAGGGATATTATAGGTTCCTTTACTGGGCATTCCCCTAATAATGTACCAAATCCTGTAAAATACATTTTTGGAATACTATTTTTAAAACATAATTATTGAGTACTATACCTTACTTTTGATTCATATTTCTTTTTAAAATCAGCTAATGATAGGTGATTATACCCTAAATATAATAAGGCATTCACAATCTACTTGGAACAATTCCATTAGTTTTAAATGTCCCCAATGTTTTAGAAATTTTGTCGGTCTTTTATTTTCAACTGTAAGCTATCAAGTTATATAAAAGCAAGTGCCAGTCATGTTAATGTCAAATAATGCCCCGACCCACAGCTGAGCTTGTAAATTACACTGTCTGTAACTAACAAGTATATTGTCAATGACCAGTTGCTCTGTGTATATATAATATATATCATACAAATACACAGTGATATGAAAGTTAAACAGTTGTTTTACGCATACGATTTAGCCTTTCTGATGTCGATAAGTGACCGGCCAGATTAGTTTGCGAGGTCATAACGCAATAAACCAGTGGCCCTTTTGCGGGCTATTTGGAAGGGCATAAGGGAATTGTCTGTCGTAATTTTTCCATTTGACCATTAGTGTCGGTTGTAAAACATAGTTTACGCGCACAACAGAACTGACCCATTGTAAAACATGTGCAAAAACAACTGTTTTTAGTTATAATTCATTATTATTATGTTACCCTTCCATCGGTCTGGAATATACTCATCGACTGGTCACAATTTGACAATAATTTGTTTGGATTATCATTTTTCTTTAAGGATTATAAATAATAATCTTTCTGTGAGCGCATACATTATTAGAACTGGTAGTAGTAGTAGTTGTAGTAGTAGTAGTAGTAGTAGCAGTAGAAGTAATTGTAGTAGTGGTAGTTAATGGTTATAGTAGTGTGAGGTACAATATTGATGTAGAGAATTATTGTAATCATTGTTTCTCTGCATACATTTGTCTGTATTATCCTGAATATGTATGTCTGCTATTGGGTTTATTTTGGGCTACAAAGGAAGCTTAGATCGTCATCGCCAATCCACTTCCTCTCCGATTTATGCCCCCCTCCTACCACAGGCACACCCCCCCCCCCCCCCCCCCCCC
>BEXV01001645.1:45893-57172 GCA_003118195.1 Hemicentrotus pulcherrimus
CTTTCTACGTTTCTCTGTCATCTTCTTATAACCATTCTCTTAGTATCTACAACAAAATTTCCTCCTGTCTTTGCCTCTTCGTAACCGTCCCTCTCTCTCTGTGCATCTTTTACCTTCTCGTGTTCATTTTTGTCTTTTGTTCCTTCATCCACCCTTCCCTCTCTCTCTCTCTCTCTCTTTCTCTGTCTCTCTCTCTCTCTCTCCCTTTCTTTACCCTTCTCAAAAGCAGTGTGCATCCACCAACAATACACCAACCAATCTTTCACTATTTCAAGCAACTTCCTGTCCCTTATTCCCCGATCTAACCGGTTCCAAGTTCACGGCAGGTCACGATATATTTCCACCTTTTTTCACTGGGTTCACTCAAAAAACCAGCCATTATAATAACCCCTGTACAAACCTGTAGGATCATGCAGGTCTCATTAATGTATGTAGTAAAAAATGTACATGGAGATGTATAGTTAAATTTAATTCCTAATACAAATGTGTGATCCCATAGTGTCTATCAAAACAACATATTGTGAGACACGTCAAGTTCATGCCAAATCCTCGTGAATGTTAATCTTTACTGGCAATTAATGTTCCTTTGTGATCTACCAGTCTCCTACATTGAAGTATTTTGAGGGCTTTTGCTTGACAAGATTGTATGTGATCAATTGCGACCGCTATCGTTCGAACCTTCATTAATGCAGTATTGGTTACGCAAATCAATTTGCACTGTTGCCATTGGATAAAGTATGAAGATCCATGCAATATTAATATGCCACATTGTTGATTATAAACACGTTTGTACGCCAAATCCTTTTCTCACTCCGCCAATGGAATGCGAAATCATTGGCGACAGAACTATATCAGTCTGTTCCTTCAATCACTCCGCGAAAATGCCCACAATGCGATCTTGCTTTCCATACTGCATTTGCTGTGCTCGACTCACCGGAAATTTCGATACCAGTTGGCGTCCCATATCAATGTTGCACCCGTAATGAACTAAGGCAATTCGTAAGGCTATGTATAGTATGTTGATGCATTTTACACGATGGGATTTGAATGGAAAACTGTCACAG
Source organism: Hemicentrotus pulcherrimus (assembly GCA_003118195.1). Taxonomy (NCBI): domain Eukaryota; kingdom Metazoa; phylum Echinodermata; class Echinoidea; order Camarodonta; family Strongylocentrotidae; genus Hemicentrotus; species Hemicentrotus pulcherrimus. Next base: position 46,958 of record BEXV01001645.1, read on the forward strand.
ATGAACTGTAGGCAATATTTTATAGCTGTTGATACCTCCAAATGACGGATGTGTCACACACACTATCTGCGGTTGAGAGATGTTTGTAGTAGTTAAGATTGTGTTATGTATTGTATTGTCTGTCTGTTTGTTTGTTTCATGTATTGTTTCGTTATGATTATATGTGTTTGTACAACTCCTTCAGCAAGTGCAGCAACATATTAAGACTAAATGATTTAAGTGTTTGGTCCAAACAACTTTCACTTTTACTAAAACTCAATAATCTTTTTAAATTGGGATACAAATGAGAGAATAAAACAAAACACTATCCTGCTTCAAACCGGCGTTCTTCATTCAAACCAAGAACCCCTTGTTCAAACCAGCCATACTATTACTGTTCAATATAAGACTATCTCCTCCGTGCTGACTGTTACTATCATGCAAGGTGATTGAGTCATGCTTGGCTCTAATCCTAACAACAACCACAGGTCATAGAAGGGGCTTCTTCCCCGATATGATTCCTCTAGCTGATATCTAATCTTCCTTGTTCATGTTGGCATGGCTACAAAGTCGCGGCTTTTTGGAAAGCGCTCAAAGATATTTTACGAAGTACCAAGTTCACAATGACCAATACACTCACGTGTATCGTGTTTGGTATGTACAGCGTGGTAACACATGTAATTTGTAGTTATTGATACATTTTTTGGATGATTAACTAATGGATTTGTTTCCCCTTTCTCTTTTACAACTACAGATCCCAGCCAGAACAAAGATATGATCCCCCTCACCACGCCCTCAACGCCGAACCCCACGCCCCTGGGTCCACCTACAGGAGCAACGACCACGACCACCACCCTCAAACCGACCCTGGACTCCCCGCTTACCGACCGCAGCATGGACACCTCCACACCGGGCATCTTGGGCGGTGTCAGCAGTGGGATACACAAATCCGAGCAGGACTCGACCAACAACAACGCCGGCGCCAACGGCAAGGGCAACGACGACGTCAAGTCACCGATGGGAGATTCCAAGGATGATGACAAGAATGACAGCGATGCCAAGAGGAAGAAGAGGAGAAACAGGACGACTTTCACCAGATATCAACTTGAGGAGATGGAGAAGGTACGAGTCCTCTTTCTTTTTTAATATTTAATTTTCCATCGAGAAACTTGGTCAATTCATCTGTGCTTCTAAGTCCCAATTGCTATTACCATGTCCCTTTAATATTATTGTTACTATCCTATTAGCAAAAACCCGCCAAATTATGATATACCATAATAGCAATAATAATAATGATAATAATAGTAGTGATGTTTCTTACTACTTCAATGTTTTTGAATGTATCAGGTGTCTATTTCTATGATATTGTTTATTTACAGCTATTCCATCCTGTCATTTGCAGCATTTTGATAACGAATCTCTTTTCTGTTATTTCAGGTATTTCAAAGGACGCACTATCCCGATGTATACTGCAGAGAGCAGCTCGCCCTCAGATGCGATCTCACAGAGGCACGCGTCCAGGTAAGACGTCACAAACTACCTATTATTACGTCACAATGTGTGTTTGTCTTGTTGTTGATGAAGATGGACGAGCACAGGTGAATGGTGATGGTGTGCGCTGTTGTTTCCTCCACCAAGTGAATCTCAATTATCGTGCTAATAGAGATTGATGACGAGTGTGTATTGAACGAGCTATTCATTTAGTTTGTAGACCGCGTGTGTGCGCCGCTGTTTGCTAGACAACTTACGTATATAGCCTCTCAATGAAACCAGAGAAAAAAAAACAATAATAGAACATTTTATTGGGTTATAACTGTAAAGGTGACTTACAGCATCACCTTAACGCTGGTTAAAAGAGAAATTTTCTTCGCCTCATTTCCTCGCTTTTGTTTGTAGAGAGGGAGGAGAAAGAAAAAAAAGCAAGTTTGAGCGCGAGTCGGATATCGTGCAAATTGAAGATAACCCCTTCTCCCCTAAACACCGGCGGTTAGAGATATCTACTTCCGCCCTTTCCCCCTCACGGGGTCACAGAGGTCAAATCCAAAGTGATGCGCTATGGAATGCCACACAGATATTTTGGCTATAAAATTAACTTGTACAACCAAGCAGAGAAATGTGACTATAAATTCGAGAAAAACACTAGCAAATTTCGCTCTAGAATTTCTTAATTTCTCTGGAAAAGGTGCAATTTCATAAAGTACATAATGAGAGGACATAAAACAATACGTATTTACAACTATCTGATTTCAAAACAATTAGAGTCAGTAACTTCCATGACACCAAAACATAATAAAGATAAATTTAGTAGTAAATCAATGTGTATTTGATAAGGAATAGATACCATAAACTTTATTAAAAGTAATGAAAGGGTGGTAGAGTAGGACAGAATACTTGGCCAACTAAAGTACCCACATACTTCGTAGTGTGATTCTTGGTTAGTTTTAGGGTCAGGTAAAGTGCAAACCTTTATAGATATCAGAATCCAAAATAGGCAGGCAGGAGATAACTCTCAGTTAGTGTTTAGTCTGTCCCTATCGAAAGATACAAGTAGATAGCTAGCTGTATACCGAGCTTGGTGATACTGAGGCTTTTCAACAGGTGCCGCGCTTCCTGCCTAGCCGCCCCGACGGGTCCTCCTCACAGGAAAAAGGGGGCAAGCGATGTACCCCCAGGGGGGCAGGGGAGGGCTCCCGTGGGCCCCACCCGAGCGTACAAGAAAGGCGCGATCGAAAGGGAAGCTGATGACAATCTTAAAGGGTTGTTTATTAACAAGTGAATTAAATGGAGAAGCAATCAGACGGTGCAGAAGAGAGGAAACTAAACTAACTATACAACTCAATAATTATACAGGTTCAATTGTTTCATTTGTTGTATGATTAAAGACTGTTTCCCCATGAAGAAAAAATGAAAATCAAAGTTGTGGAAATTTTAATGGTATTGAATGTAAACATATGAATGAAGAATACTGCAGGGGACAATGTCTCATCTTTTATCAATACTTTTTTAAATTATACATTTTCACCGGAAAAAATAGNCCCCCCTCCCCCTTCACCGGGAATCTCCCTCAACGACTCATGTCCCATCTCCTAGTAAGAAAGTTTAGCGGTTGCAAAAAGATTACGGGCTTGTAAGCCTGTTTTTTCTCCACATTTGATATTAGCACGCGAACTTTTAATTTACTTTTTGTACGTATGTCACGATCAGAACAAAGGCATCATTAGGAAAAACATGTCTACCCTTTGTAACAAAAATGAATATCCATATACATGACCAATATCTCGATCAAAAGAAGAGGATAACACATACTAGAGTTATACAATTTACCATATCGACAAATAAAGGGAAGGTTAAGTTCGGGTAAAGACGAAAAAATAATTTGTGATTTGTTTCTCCATTGACCATTGTTTTAATGTCATTTTTGAAGAACATTCAAGTAGAAAGTTATATCGAAGAAAACAAATTCTTCTTAATGACCTTAATATTATATATGAAAAGTCTGAACCAAACATTTTGTTGTGTGTGCAATCCCATATATGCATTTCTGGTTGCAATTCCAAAAGTTGTTTACAGTGTACATCAATACGTTTGTACTACAAAATAAATGTTAATAATTGCTACCAGACAGTTTCTTTAATGTCCTCGTATTAACAACCAGAACTCTTCTTTTTATTTAAAGACTTTGCAAAGTGTATAGGAATTCACTATTTGGCGGTGATTAAGTGATGAATTATCCCCTAACCTCCCCTCCCCTATCCTCCCCCACCCCTAGCAAGGTGTATCCATTGACCATTGTCCATAGCGTTGGGCATGTGTCCAGACATGTTACATAATATTTCCGTGGTCACTTCTTCCCCTCTTTCCCTTGGTGACTTCACGCGTCATAAACAGGACGTGACCAAGGGAGCGCCCTTAAAGAGCCTTCAAGGTACGAACCACAAAAAAAAAGGGGGGGATCCGTCAAAAATACGTAAACAACTCTCACAGCTCCTCTTTACATTTTAATATCTATACTTTGAAGAACAAAATTATACTTTGATGAGAATCAAACAAGAATATCGCTTTAAAATTGTACTCATTGAGCAAAAAACATGCAAAGGTTTGCCATAATTATGTAGTAATTAAATTGATACAAACTGCTTTATTTAAAAATGCTCCCGCACTGCCCTTGTATTTGTTCGTGAGCTTTTTGTTAATTGATCGGGATTTCCTTTGGTTATACATGTATTGCTGTTTGAATTGTCTAGCAGGAGTAGTAGAAGAAATAGTAATTGTGTAATATGCCATAATACGTACGAAAGGCAGTTATGAAACACAGTTGTATGTAAACTTCTCACCATATTCCCCAATCGAAAATGCCTAGGATTTCATTTCACACCTAAATTCGTGGATAGCCAAAAAAAGGGGAAAATGACTTTGTTTTTAAATACTTTCGTTGCATCAACATTTTACAACCTGGCATACAGAATATTCTATCCTGATAAAGATCATCGAAATCTCGACACAAGAGTCACTCGTTTCTGGGCCAATCGGAACAGATTCCTGAAGGAAATTTGCAGATACTTGATAGCGCTAGTTTTTGCTCCCAAGGTATTCTACAAAAAAAATCTAGAATAATACATATTTTTTATACTTTGCACATAGGTATCTGTAGAGTGTCTGTCCCCTTGCTCACCAGGTTCATTTAAAGATTCAGGCGATTATTTTAGGACGCGCGAATGTCATGGACCTTTTTCTTTTTGAGGGGACACGTTCTTAGACGGCTTGATACAATGCCAGAATATATAATCATTTGTAGTCTGAGGTATATGATTTCTATTTTACATCTTTTCTGGCTTGCCTTTATCCTTTTAATCAAGGCCATGACCGGTTATAGACACCTGCACATCTCTACATACATCGCTCAAACTCAACAAAATTAGATTTTGAAAGGGATTATCATTCTTAAATTGCTGTAGCACTGTACATTATACTCTCTAATGATTCCATTTGACGTTTGTTTGGTTAAATGGATTAATCTCGTGTATCGGGCATTTGAGGAAGCTTTCTGGTGAAATAGTTTCCTTTTAGGAAATATTTAGGGCTAAAATCGGAAACAATTCACATGGGATAACTTCCTTTCCATCTCAATGGGATTCAAATCGATTTTATTTCCGCATTAAAAAGGGAAAGCTGTTGGAAATAGATCTGGGAAGGAAAAAATATCTCTTGTGCCGTTTCTGCCACGGTTTAAAGTGGTAAATAACAGACGCACACAAAATTTAGTTAAACATTTTAATTGATAATTATCGTTTTACATATCAAATTTTCATCCTGATTATGTTGAGTTTATAAACAGTTTAGTCATGCAGACATAAATTTTTCAGATTACAATGTTTACAGTCCATGCTTCGTGTAGACGAAACGCTGAATATTATTGGCAATATTATAAGAAGCATCGGAGTTGAAATTCAAATAATTTTTCAACTACTAGCCTTTTGGCGCGTAATTATGTTACATCGAAATTGCACGGGAAAACAGTCAAGACTGTACACGAAATGAACAACCGTATCGTCTGCGAGTTGTGTTTGGTGGGGGGACTAGCCGATATTGTTTTGAGATATTAATACATATTTCCGGTATTTACGTCCTTGGGGGCTTCCTCCGATCAAAGTTAGATTAACGATGGAAAACAGAGGGGGGATTAATAATCAACAATTATAATTTACAATTCGCACATCGGGTTTACTATCAATTGTATATGTCATGACCCAAAACTACATGTCTATACAGTTAGAATAGGCCTACTTTTTTTTCTTACCTCTCTTCTTGAAGTGATTGTGACAATATTTTCATGGATAAAGTTTGTATATTTTTGGAAGTTAATCAATCCATCTAAACAGTCAACGAGATTGATCAATGAAGTTCAGAAAAAATAAAAACTTGACATTTAGCAGTATAAAGCGATGGACATTATAAGAAGCGTAACTCCATAATACATGTATACGTATTTATTGTGCTATACCCGAACACAGAAGCTGTCAAATTGTCAGGCAATAAACGCAACGCAAGGGCGATTTCAATACCTTGCCGTAATAACTTTAATCTTATTCGGATTATGTTATATACCCGATTATGTCACTTATAAATGACACATGAAACGCAGAACGTTGTTTTTTCTCAAAAGTCTTTGCGATCGTAATGTTAATAGGCCTATAGTTTCCCAGTTTATTTAATATAGTTACTAGCATAGTGTCAATTAGGAGCATTAAGCTTTGTAGGCCTATGTTATAAGATGCAGACATAAACTTTGTAGACAATTTTCAAGCCTCTATTATGGTGATTACAACCTGCATCCTAAATGCCATCAAATCATGCGTGTCAATTCATATCAACTTCTTCCTTCTTCAATCTAGCAAACATAACACTTCCTAATTCCCTTCACTGATTCATTTCACATTACCCTGGCATACACATAGGCCTATGCATTTTAATGGATCGATCAGGAGCAGCGAATTAGATGTTATGACGCTATCAGAGCGCGCGGAATGTTGATTTGTTTGTTTGTTGTTTTCTCGCGCGCGCGAGCTATGGTTGCCCCTCTAAAGAATGTAACAAACGATTTGACACGAGCTCTTTCTTTTACTACGACTACAATGCCAGAATGACAGATATGCGGCAACAAACATTGACTGCGAGAAACAAACTATTCGGGGGAGGGGTCGCAAGTAGCCACTGCCCCCACCCCTATAATGACACTTATCACCATAAGACCTTTGTGATTTTTTTCCGCGCCATTCCCTGGTTTCTAAACGAGGTTAAACTTTTCGTCGAGTGGTTGCAAATGTCCAATTCCCCACCTCATAACAATGCGTTATTAAAAGTCCATAAAATCCAAAAATATGCATTTTACATTTTGTAACTTGGCATACAATAATCGTTTTGCCTATGAAAATAGCCCTCAAATTGAAATAATTATACCCTCTCAAATATTCGCGTGGCCCCTAATAAATCTCTCTTTTGGTTCTCCTTTTTTTCATCCTTTTATCTCGCCTCTTCTTTCACCGACATTGAGTGCTATTAATATTTAAAAGGGCGACTGATATTGCTTAACAGATCCTTGTGCAATTGGAAGTATTAAATCAAATGTAAATTCAACTTGATGTTGATCAGAGCAATAAATATGCTCCTTCAATTACGCATTGTCGGAATGTCGATGAGCATTTCTTCTCAGTGCTAAGCAAAAACCAAAAAGCTAAAACGAGGATGGTAGGACTGCTTGAAGAAAGTACTCGTGGCCCTTGCCGAGGAGAGAGAGAAAAAATGATATCATCTTGATATTTCCCCTTACTGGCGGATGTATTTTCCGTCTGTTTTGTATGCATTCACTCCGTCATACGCGGCGAAAAACGGAGCAAAGAGTGTGAGGTATAATGCGTTTAGCAGAGGCGCAACTATCAACTCCCCGACAGCGGCTCCCCAGTCGCTTTCCCCGCCCAAAGTTACCCGGCCGTTGCATGGTAGGGAACAACCCCCTTTCTCTACTTTTCCATGACTCGGCGGCGGGGTCGGCAAGCTGGCTTCAAAATAATATACATTGTAATGTCGTTTACACATGTTTGTACTATGTGAGACTGGTGACGAGAACTCGAGAGAAAGAGGGGAGGAAATAAGAAGGAAAAGGAGGATGAAGGAAAAGTGCAGCCGTGGCTTTTTCATTCATCACATTTCGCTCTTAGTCCCTCATGTAGGAAAAACAAGTGGGGTATAAATTCGTCGTCTCCCCGCCGCACTCAGAAGGGGAGAGTGTTTGATGCTTTAGCACATGTTCGCCCTTTTCTGCACATGCTTAAGGGGGTGATAAATGTCTTAATGAACTTTCGATGAGGATCGTGTCTTAAAACATGGAACCGATTTGCACTTTGGTGAAGGTCAAATTCATAAGCAGGATTAACTAGGCTAAATAAGGCAGTTTAAATATAAAAATGGGAAAATAGCAATCAGTTTCCTTAAATCTTACCAGCATCAAGAATAGAAGCATCATTCATTTAAAATAAATACAATTTAATAAATTGATGAAGCTTATGATATGGCAGAGTAATGCATAGAAGTGTTAGATTGGTTTATGGGGGGGGGGGCATAACTGTTCTTTATTTTTTTTGAAAAATCGAAATAAAAAGAAATCTCACACATGCTCCAAGGTCAATGAACATATTTGAGCTATCCATTTCAATATAAATTAGGGCACACACATGTAAAGGGGTATTTTCAGGGTTAGGTATAGGGGGAGGGTTTGAGGGTGACATTGGTATACAGCGGTATACCGCATGCGCGTAATACGTGTTATGGTGTGCTTGGTATGCAGTGCTCTGGCTACCTTGTCTTATGGTCTAACTTTCCCTTTAAACTGCTCCAGACAGGCCTAAGCATTAAAAAAAAATTAAAGTTTTTGGTAGACGAAAAGGAGTTTTTGCGCGGACGTAAAGACTAAATGCAAAGTCAACAATTACACGGACAGTTTTTAGTTTGGTGCTAAAATTGGATTTGCGGTAAGGGTTGTAATTTGGAAGCGGGTTCCCGAATTGTAATTGTAATACTATATCATTCATGTGTTATACTATATTGATAAGGAATTGATATGGATGCAAATGGCGTCTCCTTAACAGCGAACAAAAAGTAAGTGATTGAAATTAATGGTCTCATAATGAACTTAGGGCTTCACCGTTCTGAATAATTTAGAGTCGGTTGATTAAAGGGAGATTGTAGAGTCGGAACGATTAATGAAATAGCGATATGGTTATTAGTATGTCTCGAGTTGAAATATTTGGGCCGAGAGGTGACGAAAGCAACCTTGCTTGGGTCACTGCGGCCGATTAAGTCCGGATTGGATGTAAATTGGAAAAAGAAACATGGTCATTGTTAGAAAATATACTTCAAGAATTCCATATCCTTGAATGTACATTACTTATCCCTCTCCCCATAAACCTTTCCGCGCTAACTTAGCGTGAGAGACATTGAATATTGGCGTTGTGTGAGAGTGTGCGTTGTAAAAGTCGCGCGGTGCTGTATGCCGACATCGCACGGACGCACTGCGTCCATCGGTCGCCGCGTACACAGGAACGGGCAAGCCGCGCCAAGCAGCTGAGTGATGCCGACCTTGGATGGCGCGCGGTACTACAAAAGCGATGCGGGATCCCTTTGCTGTGTGCCGCCCGAGCGCCGGGGATGATCCTGGGCAACCGTAGCGAAAACCCCCAAAAGGCAACATCGGCGCTTGGGCATGATGGCAGGAAAAGTGGAAGGAAAACATCGGGGAGATCCTCCCAGGTCCCTGATGTTTTGATTAGTGGCAGATACCGAGACAAGCGTTAAAGTCGGGATCAGTGCAAAGGGAAAGTATCGGAAATAGGTCAAAGATAGAAGAACAGACAAGATATTTAGGCATGAAAGTCACCTATGAATATTGCCCAAATTTTCTTACTATCTTTAAAGATACCCGTAGTCGTAGACTGTGTATGCAATTACAACACAATATGACATAACCGTACACCCTTGAAACTCTGTCCAAAAGGCAACCAGCTGTACGTTTTTTTGGTGATCATATTTTGGTTAAAAGAAAATGATAGTAACAATGCTTCAATACGATTCTGAGCCATATATTTTACACTGCTCCTCAACTGTACCGCAGTCTTCCCCAAGGGACATCACCCACAGAAGAAAAAAAAAACCGTCAATTGATATTTTTTCTGATGCTTTGCTTTACAAGCACTGAACTAATCCCAAATGTCGCCGCCTCTGCAAAAGGGTCGGATTTAGGCGGCTTTGAGCTGGACCGGGGTTAGATCTATAAAAAAAGCAAACGTGGCGCGAGACCTTTTATGACTGCTGTCCATGGCGAGGGAGATATCCAGAATCTTTTTGATATTATCCCTTGGATTTGTGCCGAAAAAAAGAAAGAAAGAATGAAAAGAGTTTTCCCGACTATTTACATGGTTAATTAGTACGAGGGACCTACTCGAGTGCTGGTATTGGGTTTCGAAACGGTTCGGTACACTTGACAGACATGATATCCATGTCAACATGATATCTTTCTACCCCCTTTTTTTTTCTCTCACCCCAACTCTCGCTCTTTCCTTTACTGCTGCATCCCCCTACTATTCTCACTTTCCGTCTATCCATCGCTCAAGCGTTGCACTCTTTATCAACAAAATAGAACTTTATCTTTAGCGATTGGTGCCTTGTCTTATACTTTTACACCCC
>BEXV01001645.1:58062-69647 GCA_003118195.1 Hemicentrotus pulcherrimus
GGGGGGGGGGTCCTAAATATGAAATGGAAGTTATTTTTTCTGTATACTATTCATCGGGGAAATCAGACGCGATCGGGTTTAATATGGCAGAAAATTTCTGATCAACTTTTAGGCGGGTCGCGTTGCACCCTGGGAAATTTCGCTAACGAACCGCGTAATTGGCTCTTGGACACGTAAGGCGGCTCTAGACGTGTTCGTCCAGTCTCATCCTTAAATCCGATCTCATTGCCCGGCATTAGCAATCATGTTATTGGTCATGCGAGCCGATGACGTAGCGTCTGGGGTGGCGAGCCTGCCATGGTGGGGTATAGGATTGCGAGTGCTCAAACAATTTTCATTTCGCATTTTGAAGGATTTGGCGCGCTCACCGGGTGGCTTCAAACAGTTATCACCGTGCAATAGTAGTCTTTTCTCCACATGAAGCTTTTTAAATATTCATCTTCAAAACAAAAAATGACAATACAAATGTCTTAGCGGTATAGCTGGCTAGGCAAGAGGCTACGAGCAAGTTTCCTTTTAAATGCCTTTTGCCACGGCTCACGTACCGAAACGATGATGATTGTCACATCCTCCCTTTTTCCAGTAATGTCCATGGTGCATGTTCATGTTGTCGTCTGCACGCCAAGATTTCGATGCATGCCTCTCCGACATGTCGACCAAAAGAGACACATTCAAAATCCAAAACCACGAATTTAACCCCTCCCATTTGGCCTCCTCACCTTGCCATTGCCTTGTACATGGCGTTCACCCCTCTCCGGGGCGGATGGGGGTAAACCAACGTGACTTCTTTTGTATTCGGATTATTGTTTTTATTTATAACTCAGTCTGAAATCAACAACTTCCCGTTTGCCAGCCAGTCGCTGTCTGTCTCTCTCCCTCTCTCTGTCCTCTATGTAAAAGATGAACGCAAAACTGATCCTTTTTGTTTAATCCGTTGGCGAGATTATGCCTAACATTGGGCGAGATTGATCCCCAAGAACTGTAAAAAATAGCCAAAAATACGCGGTCATTGGGGTCATACATAAATATGGCTACAATGGTTGATGTTTGGGCTATCTGACAAAGCTTATAAATAATTGTATACAAATATACATTGTCGTATGCCACGGACGGTCCGCATATTCCTATCCAAACGCATGTATGTGCATTTAATATCAACAATCATTATATTCCAATTCAGCTCGAGTAAGGGAAATAACCACATTGAGTGTTTATACACTGCCCGGGGATGTCTACTATTTACACAGGCAATTTAATGGGATGGGGCCGCGTAGTATAGTACATTTTTAGCAAATGGGTTTGAATGGCAACAGCTAAAATAGTAATGGATTCGTTCAATATATTGATACAAATCTTTATTCATGATTTATTTGTGAAATATTTTATTAGCGAAGGTTATATCAAGCATATACCGTGCAATTAGGTGTGTATAGGCATTTGTGTGGGTTTTTTTCTATTCACCATGTCAATATTATCACATGACAGATACTATACTAGTGTTTGTATTAAAGATAACAGGCAGAATAAGTAAGGAGAATCAGACTCACGTACTTAGTTTGAACTTTAAAAAACGAAGCTTCAGTTTGGTTTTAGAACAAAGCGAAGCGATCGGGTAAGACAGGGGGAGGGGTGGGAGCTTTTAGGGGAAAGAGGGGCCAAAAGTGCGTTAAACCACCGTAGAGTGCAAGTGTAATATGATAAAGGAGGCTTGATGAAAACAAACGTGCTTGAATATAATAGCCCTTCGAGCACAAACACAGAAATATGAAAAAGGACAACACCGCCAAGCAGCAAAGAGAAAGAAAAAAATGACAGCGAGTGAAATACACACGATAAAAATTGGAATAATTTCTTGGTATGCGCACCGGCGAGTGAACTGAATGGAGACGGGTCGAGAGAGCTAGGAAAGAGGGAAGAATTGGAGTGTGTAGATTACTTGTATATTTCATATCACGAAAGTATATTTCATAAAATATTTGTACATCGCTGGGCCCACCGACCATGCCTCTCTCGGTTGGAGGGCAGGGGCATTTATTTACGGGTTGGCTTGCTAGTTTCAAGCGCGCAGCGGGGAGCGCGCGAAAATCAAAAACACGAAAAGAAAAAAAAGGGGGAAAGTTGTTGTAGACGAAGGAAGAAAAGGAATTTAACAAAAATGAGAAAGTTGACATCGTATCTAAGGTCATAAAAGTACAAGTGATTGCACTTGTTCAATCCTATAGCAATGTTTTGTTTTAAATTAAAGGCCTCGATGAAATGCATAGTACTGCTATAATGTTTCAACATCATTTTGAAAAACATTTTTACATCATGGAGAATTTCAAAAACAAAAATAGAAAATATTGCAGTATTCATTGCATGTATTTCGTTTGTTTTAGTTGATGACTGAAGAAGCTATAATATGCTGATAATTCCACACAAGTTTGACCGGTGCATCACACTGCACGCTCTTCTTCTCCTCCTCCTCCTCCTCCTCCTCCTCGCCTCCCCGTTAGTTGCCCGAGGGTACACCGGCGACACTCCCGCTGAGTTGTTTGTGCGGCTCGGGCAATTCCTCTTCCCTCTTGCTTCTCAAATCGCAGCGTATGTGAAAGTTCATCACTCCCTTTTTTTTCTCCTTCTTCTTCCTCCTCCTCCTTCTCCCGTCTTCTTTTCTGGATCTTGTTCAATTTCATCTACGCTTTACGTCTTAAATATATACTACCCCTCTCCTTTTATTTTTCGTGAGCTTTCGATAATTCCTTCGGCAGGTGCATCTTTTTTTGGTTCGAATTGATCGTTTATGCATTTATGATGGAGATCGTTAAGTGCATCTCCGACTTAATTTGAAATCATATTTGTATCAATAAATGAATGAATGAACAAATAAGTACATAATTAATTACGTGCTAGGATGAATAAAAAAAAATGCTTTATGTTCTCTGACGAAGCAACGTTTGACATTTTGGGCAGAACCTCTGCGGTTCTGTCCAAATTCCAATACAATAACTGGTAGCATTTTTCATTATTTGGCAATCAAGTGAATATTTAGCCCCTACCCATGAACCAGTAGGACCTCATACAAACCACTTTATAAACACTCACTTTAAACAGAGAAATTATCAAATTTTATCCAATGTTCCGCACTTTTTTAGCCCTCTGCCTAAATCAATAAGTACCCCCATTAATCTGTATAGGTGGGACTGGAGAGGGATATTTGTACGCACTTGTTTGTGAATGCAGGGCGTTGCGGAGACCGGGGGTCCCCGCGTGAGCCGATGTTGTACGACCGCTGTGCGAAAAATTCAAATCAGCATGAAGCCGTAATTAGACCCGACGTGGGCATAGCAGGGCAACCCCCGTGTGGGGTAAACCACATTGTGTGCATGTAACATCACTCCCTTTTTTTGGGGGGGGGGGGTGTGGGGGTGGCGATATGTGTATTACTTTCTTTCATCTCTTCTTCTCTTTAACTGCATCTTTTGTAAACACGATAAAGGTCAATATTTCAACGAAATACAAAGCTTATGTATGGAGAGAGGGCGAAACAGGAATGGACTTATCTCTAGAAGAAAGGGGGAGGGGGTGGGGTTAAGGAGCAATATACACTTTACAGGAGAGAGTTGCGCCGTTGTATAGGTCATCGATGTTGTGGTGGTTGTATGTGGTGAGACCGCCTGTTGTGCGAAAATTAAAGAAAAACAATAATTTTATGATGGAAAATTGAGCCATACTAGAACGCAATTGAGGTTTGGGACATTGTAAAACTTTCCTTCAAAACACAGCCGTGAGCATTTTGTCATCATGGACATTTTTTATATCTTTCTCTAACGTCATCATGAGTAACATTTTTAGAGGTTTTAGCGCTTGTAAGGAGTAGGGATGTACGGGAGCGGTATACTGACCCCACTATAGTGCTGAGTGCTGACAATTGAGTTTACATTCCGTATCCTAACCTTAGTTTTTAAATTTACAGGCGTGGAGATTCGCCCTTTTAGAGACCAGATTAAATATCGCTTCCTTTTGGAGTGGAAAACCACTATCAGACCACTTTTTTGGAGTGGATTCCAATATAAGTTGGATTGGCTTCAACGTTAAAACGAATTAATCCCTAATGTTACTCTAAATGAGTCGTAAAAGAGTGGAATTCCACTAATCTGCTCTAAGCGAGGAACGTGGGGAATCGTTGATGTTTTACGATGACGGCAACGCCGATGACGTTGACGTCGGCGTTAAGCGTCTGCTATACGTTTTCTATGCTTTTCGTCGCCCTGAACCGTGTGGTGAACGAAGCCCTGGTTGACAGATGGGTGCATTGTGAAAGGTTTCCACTTCGAACCCGACCGACAAGCCGTGTGAATGCTCGGTGTCTCATGTCCCACGCACGATCTCGTCGCGATGATGAAAATAACAGTCGTGTTTCAATCCTGAAATCTCACCGACAATATAGAACGATAGAGTATGAAGAGAGAGAGAGAGAGAGAGAGATGGGGGAGTAGAGTGAAAGAGAGAGTGATTGTATCGTCACCTTTTCAGAAAAGTGCAAATTTTAAGTAAAAAGCCATCAGGCGTTTTGTAAACCCGACGGTAGACGTTGAAAATGAAAAATTCACAAGACGGCTTTTTCGCAAAATCATAACCGACCTTCTTTCCAATATGTATTTTCCCTCATTATAGTTATTATTCATGTCTCTAGTGTCGAAATATACTTTCGATGTTTTTAATACTCTAACATGATGTGATTTGATATCACAATTAATTATTTTAAAACAATGAATTGATCATTGCAATTTGTGTACGCATTATTAGAACATTGCCATCTTCAAAAGGATTATTCTACAAAGTATGCTCCGTGAAACCATTTAGATACTAGAACACAATGTTTGAATCATCCAACCCACTGGTTATGATGGCTATGGTAAACTCCCCCTCCCCCCTAAAAATACCCCCTTCTTGGAAAACGGTTGTAGATGGATAATTTTTCTCATTTCCAAGTTATTTTTCAGTGTGCTGTCTTAACATTTTGAAGTCATGAAGATGCTGAATAGTGACTATGGATTGACAATTTTGTTAATTTCTACTTCCCCATTTTCTTGTAAATAGCTCTGTCTTCCTTTTTACGCTGTGCTCCAATCCTCCATAAAGATAGATACATCCTAAATTCCTACTGAAAGCGCGATTAAGCTCTAAAAATAGAAGGCAGTTTGGGAAAAGACTATGGGCGACTGGAAACACAAATAGCTATGATCGGAGGGAGTCATTAACACCTGGCTATTGTGACGTCATACTCACCTTTGTTACGTCATAGTGGATTAACTTCTGATTTCCGGTACTATAAACGTACATTGTGAACGTTAATGAAAACAAAATATTTTTAACATGATTAACAAAGGAGCGTATTAGGGTATCTTTGTTTTAAACTGTGGTAGAATTCGAGCAGACATTTAACAAGTTACAAATTGACGAAAGATGATTCTTTAAAATCACGATGACCCTCAATTAATGAAAATGTTCTACAATTATTTGCAAAGTCTTCCGAATTCCTAAAGGCACCCACGACGTTTGTTGCGAAAATCACATCACTCATTTGCGATGATAAAAGCCACCAAGCTCCCCCAAAAGCATTTAATGCGAGCAAATCGTCGCCCAATTTTACTTAAATCATGATAATGGACGTTTAATACTGGAGCACGCGTGCACTGACATCCACCGATGAAAACGGAGAGGGATAGCAAAAGAAAACGAAAATGCACCATTAATTTGCGCCAGACACAACAGCCTAATTCACGTAATTTCATTCAAAAAACAAGGTCAAATTTGATCACGTGACANAGTTTAATATGGTCATCAAAATGTATTGCTATTGTCCCGGCTTGTTACGCCGGGCGCAGGTTTGACGTGAGCGAGTTATTACACGCCATACGTACGTCAATATGTATTTAACATGACGTTATTTACGGAGCGGGCTTGCATGTATCCAATACCACAGCGCTCCCACGGTTTGTAAAACTATTTTAAACCATCGCCCAAAACTTGGTGTTAGCTGAAAGATGTTAGAACAGGAAAGCGGTGCTTTGTTATAAGTCAGGGATTTTAACTCGTGTAGAAGACGAAAATCCTTCGTTTTTCTGTTACTTTCATTTTCATTTCAAGGTCACTTTATTTTCTCTGGGGAGAGTTTAAAATCTTAAGGACAGACAGACTGATGTCTTAAACACAAACGGCCTTATACCTTTGGGGCAATCAATCGAGTAAACCGACGAGTTTTGTCTGTTTTCCCAATAATTCTCTCTTTGCCAACTTCTCTGCATGTGCCATGTGAGCAAAGACATATTATAGTACAGCACCTAACATCGTGTACAAATCTTGTGTTAGCGACTATTCCATTTGGCCCATTATATAAAATTGATTATCAACCTTGTTGTCTAAAGACATTCATTTTGGAAGTTGTCTTAAAGACATATCTTAACTGTTGTACCTTGAATCAATATTTCGTTACATTAAAACAGTCATCAATCAAGTGTGTGTGTGTGTGTGTGTGTATTGGGTTTTTACAGACGTGTATCAATCAGGTTTGATTATTTACGTATGGGGACCGACCTTTAAACGTCACCATCCGAAAGACGTGACTCAGTTTCGAACCTGTGTCCTCAGCTGAATCAGTTTGTAACTTCCACCTTCCAGTGTTTGTTCTCAAATTACACCAATAGCTGGCGCTAATACACTTTTATGGCATGCGTTTAAGACAATAATCGTGTACACATTGTAGTTTGCTATCCCGACAAATTGATTTTTTTCTTTAATAAAATGTGTCGTTTACCGTCTTCTTTCTACTAATATTTTGCATTCATTTTATGCCAATATTATGCCATATCAGCGAGTTGTTATACTCATTCAAACATTTGACAAAAAATATACACGGCTCGTTAATCGACCTTCGAGTTTGTATTACAAGGCTATTGCGAATCAACTACAGGGAATGTACTACGCCGGTTATGTAATGACGGAAAAAAGGGCGCGCCTTATAATAATGTTACGAGCATGAAATTTACGAGGCACACGTTGGGTGTATTTCTCCCGACACATTATGAGAGGTACTACCCGCCATTCTGTCTCCGATTACGTAATTGATAGGTTCCAAAAGGGAATGTTAATAAAAAACATAATAATTCTTTTCCCAAACTCAAATTCCCATCCCTCTTTTATTCCCCCCCCCCTTCTCTCTCTCTCTCTCTCTTTCTCTTTCTTTCTCCCTCTTTACTTTTATCAGGCAACAGCCACACGCACACATGTAAATTGCTTATTTGCAAAGTATATCTCATTGCCAGTTGACTATCCATTTACACGAAATTAACCATACTCGTGTAAATGACATATTTTGCAACGTATACTTCCCTATACCAGTTCTCTATCAATTTACACGAAATTAACAATAGTCCACCACCCCCTATCTCTCTACCAATGCAAGGCGGTCATCCTAATTGTCAAACACCAGCATCGCAACATGTTTGTGCATTCCTGGCATAGCATCGGGATACCTGCATAGAATCCCTGCTTGCGAGACACGCGCCTCTTTGTGAGTTAATTAGGCCAAGAATTTCGCGCCTTCGAATTTTCTCGCGAGCATGTATAGGCCTACCCGAATGAATCGCTCTCCCACAATATCATTTTGCCCGTTTTTTATTATTTCGTTTGAAATATTGCGCGAATTAGAATCTGGTCTTATGAATAATAACTATACTGAAAATGATAATGAAGCGGTATAATAATAGAATTGTCTACGAACATAGTTATGAATGTGCCTACAAATCGCTACAACCACCTTCCTTTCATCTCTCTCTCTCTCTCTCTATCTTTCTCATTTTTCTTTTTCACTTCTCGCTCCAAGATCTAGCCCAAAAAATGACGATGATACCTGAAATTCTTTGATCCACCACCATCTCCATTCTCGTCTTACAATTCAATTTCATCTCTGGCACCCCGCGACCCGCTTTCTTACGGTTCCCTTCCTCCAAGCCCGCCCCCACAGCTCCCCGAAGACAGCAACGTGAGATGATGAGGCTGTATGTGATACGCCGACATCTCGTTCACATGTGCCTGCGCTAGACAGGAAAAAATGGTTTTGATATAATTATAGAAGAAGAAAAAAGAAACAGAAGAGAGAGAAATCAGAAACAATATGCCTTGAAGAGGAGGATGGTGAATCGAATTAAGGAAACTGTCATGTCAAGGAAGGTATACCAGTCCTTACGCGTTTTGTTTTTGGCGCCTCTTCAAATTGTGTTTGATTCTTCTTTGTGCGTTTACATTTCCTCCCCTGATCTCCCACCCCTCCATCCTCCTTCTCCCTCTCCCTCTCCCTCTCTCTCTCTTTCTCTCTCTCTCTCTCTCTCTCTCAATGTTGCTTATTATTTGTGACTTCAATCCTGGTTTCACACACTTAAAAATTCGTATGAAATTGCTTCAGTTTTATTTCTTAACATATAAGAAAAGAGGAATTTCAACAAGAACAAAATAAACAAGAACAAAATCAACGCAAACAATAATGTACACGCGTACGCAACTAAAAACTGTACCATGCAACCCAATCAATATTGGCGATCATTTCATTTCTTCATCTTTCATTTCCCCCCTCATAACCCGGAGCTATTTCCCTATATCCCCGTCCCGATGAATGAGATCGAAATAATGAACGAATGGGGGGCTTATTATTCACCTCCTTTCTTTCTTGCACCGGCGACAATCTTTGCAAGACCTCGTAAATTGTGGGCTTACCGTTGGAATGTGCTGATCGGAGGAGCTTCGGCGCGTTGACATGTCACTGTATCGGTGGGCTCTCAGCGAGGTGGGCGGAGGGCTGTGTGCGGATAGTGGGAGAAAAGGAGAGAGAAAGAGGAAGTGTTTCGTTGTATGTATTTCCCCATGGCAACCGTAATTGCAGATTTTAGTTACTTCGGGTTATTTCTGATGTTATCAGAGGGTGTGATATTTTACCTGCATATTATGCTGTCACTTGCAAGCTAGATGATTGGTGGGCTAATAGGGTTTATACAAAATTGATAACTATAAAATTATGAGCCGGCCAACAGTTGCGACTTTGTAAAAATGTTTTGCTATGTAAAAAAAAAAACGTGTAATCTTCATTCAAACCTTGAAGAAAGAATCGGATGTAACCATATTATTCATCTTGTTCTTCATTGAATAATTTACACCGCAAGAATTACTTTTTTTATCAGAACGGGATCGCCAAAACTTAAGGAAATAGTGTGCTCGGCGATTTCGTGAGCCCAATTCATCCAAGGGCCAATTCTACGCGTTCTATTTGTGTCATATTTGACACATTTTTCACCTTTGTATCAATTTCGTTATGGGAATTAATCGAGGCCAAGATCTAAGGTTTTTGTTGAAGCATGCCTGCCACGGCAGTGACGAGCAGGGCCGCTCCCGCGGGACCGCTCGACTGATATCCCGTGATAACACTCTCTCGAACACGGGCAGATTGTCAAACCGCGCTTGTTCAGCAACAATCAAAGTGATAAGTACATAAAATACACAATAATATTTAGAAATGAAAATGAGAATATATAGAGGGGTGAATCTCAAATTGGGTATTATATGTATGATCTACATGAATGTTTGTCTCGTATTATTTGTTTTCTGCCGATTCGTTTTTACCTCATTAAGACTGTTAGTGTCCTTTCGCTTGTATACGATCACAATTATTCACAACATAATCCTTTTCCAATTTGTCCATTTTGAATACCATAACATTTCATATAGATTGAATCTGTTGCGAGGGAACCTAGATTCAGTAAAATTGAGGAAGAAATGAATATGTTTTATGTCCTTCGTTATAAGACCAAGCGATTGATTTCAAATAGGTTATCCT
The DNA here is from genome assembly GCA_003118195.1 of Hemicentrotus pulcherrimus. Taxonomy (NCBI): domain Eukaryota; kingdom Metazoa; phylum Echinodermata; class Echinoidea; order Camarodonta; family Strongylocentrotidae; genus Hemicentrotus; species Hemicentrotus pulcherrimus. The sequence goes on from BEXV01001645.1 coordinate 67,931, forward strand.
TCAATTCTGTTTCGTTTTATCCTTTGACTTTATAATGTTACTTGTTGGTACTCTGCGCTTGGACTAGATCTTGTCCTAAATCTCCATTCCCAATCTACTTTGGTAATCTTTCAATGATTCTCCTCTTCCTCTTCTTCTTCCTCCTCCCCCCTCCTGCTCCTCCTCCTCCCCCTCCTCCTCCAAAAGCCGTGAACTCCCTCTCCCCCTTCTTTCCAACTCGGCCGACTTCTTTTTTTTTTTCTTCTTTCGTACACCACTAGTCTCGGTTACCGTAACGGAATCTCAAGGTTGCGCCAGCCCGCTTCCTTCCCGGTCCCTTTGTAGTCGCCGCCTGATGTAAAGAAAAAGTTCAGCGGAGAGGCCTGGCTCGCTTATCCCCCCATCCCGTAGTCTTTAAATTTGATTCGTAACATCAAGTGTTGACAGGGGCGCCCTCGTTTTCATTCTGTGCCCCATGTTCTTCTTCTCCCTCTTCTTCTTCTTCTTCTTCATCATCATCGTCGTCGTCTTTTTCTTCTTCTTTTTCTTCATCTTCTTTTTCTTCTTCTTTTTCTTCTTCATCTTCTTCTTCTTTTTCTTCTTCATCTTCTTCTTCTTTTTCTTCTTCTTTATCTTCCTCCTCCTCCTCCTCCATCACCCTCCTCCGTGTTCTCATAACTATACAAATGCGTTTTTCGCCTCTTTCTTGTGTTACAAATCTTATCTTTTTACAAGATTCACATACTGTATAATTCACTGTCTTTCTCATAAATTTGTGATTTCCATTATTCTTAATTCCTAAAGACGCAGTTCAACTTATGGTCACATCTTATACTAACTTTTTTTTCTTCTTCTTTTTTACTCTTTTCTCTTTACTCTTTTCCTCTCTTTAAAAGATGTCAAAACAAAACATCTCTAGGTTAAATTGAATTATCTCTTGTCACTATGCTTGAATCGTCATCATTCGTGCCATCCTAAAAACAAAGGCGGAACAAATAATGTAACACGACAAACCCACAACCATTCAGAGAATTCCATGTACATTGCACAAGATTGGGTGAATTTCACACAACTGGTATCTCACGAATTTCAAGCATCTCGCAATAGTATTGTTCTTAGAATATAACTTTTCAAGAACACAAGTATATTCTGATCAGAATGTTAGCCACACTTTACAAGCATTGATCTCTGTACCACATTTTTGTTAATGTTTCGATGAAAAAAACACCTAACAAAATACACTTTCACTCACAACTTGCCCTCCCCCAAATTCTTGAGTGAAAATGTAGCAACCGAGCACGTAGTTCGTTTCTGTTTTTTTCCTCGCTAAAATGTCTCTTTGTTGTTGACGGGGGAAAGTATCATGTCATGTCTTCCCTTTTTCGCATGAATCGTTTTTGTTGTTGGGGAAGAAGAAAAATCGGGCGGCATATGGCGCGCTGTCCCTCTTGCCATGTAACATAAACACTTGTTTTCATGAGCAACAAACACAATGCGAGTATCTACTATCCACGGGAGCGCCTCCTTTTGTTTCAAGCCGCAGCACCTGTCCAGTGGTTTCCGACTTTCAGTATAATTAACCCCCTCGCTGCCGGAGGAGAAAGGGGCAATGTTGAGGGAGATGTACCGCTTTGGGGTTCGAGAGCGAAAGGCGAAGCGCGCCGCAGGTGTATCATACCGTTATCTTTTGGGAGATGTTTGGTTTCGACGCGGTTCGATATAATAAAACTTTTCTACC
>BEXV01001646.1:18547-42982 GCA_003118195.1 Hemicentrotus pulcherrimus
GGGGGGGGGGGGGGGGGGGTTGGAGCGTTTGCATCAACAGCTCCCCTGTGTGAAAAGCAACTCTTTTCTCTTCAAACAGCCACTACCCTTCAAACCTTCAACGCCATACTTAGACCAGGCACCTAAATAAGTTTCTCTTCTTTCAATTCATGGACTTCATATATTTGTATTGATTTACTTTGGAGCTTTTAAATTGAAACTGTTATGTAGGCGCCTTGAGGATCTCTAGAGATTGATATAGATGTATGTGGGCTTTATAAACATAGTCATTATTATTGTTATAATCGATACAGAACATTACATATGGTTTCTGCTCAAGTTTGCCCTTTTTTTTAAAGTATCAACCAGACATGAGCTGCTGTTAAGCTGATCTTAAAACACCTCTGTCCATCCCAATTATTTCTATTTCGTTGGCAGGATTTAAAAGAAATTGCGTAACAGCAACCACTTTTTTTCTCTTTGTTTCTGCCCCTAGATAAAGGCCCCCTTCCTCAAAAACATCAATGTCTATGAATATAATGATGCTCCTGAAACTTACATTTTTGCACGGTAAGCAAAAAGCCAAACCATCTCACGCAAACAGTTTTTTGGGCCACAAAGTGATTTTACCATCATCAAGCATACGGTACAGTGGAAATCAGAAAGCCTCAAACTTTGTACTTGGGGTTCAAAAATGAAAGTTAACATTTAAATCAATCTCTAATCTATCAGACAAACCCCATGGTAAGGGAGAACCCAAAGCTGCCCCTTCAGTTAGCTGATAGAATGAATCTTTACACTAATAGAAAGTGGAGTTGAGAAAAAATTACAGCAAGTAGATTATCTGTTCTGGGGACATGTCTGTCCTGTCCTGGAGTGTGGTGTCTGTCAGTAGACACTGGAGGATGATTTCACAACTATCCTTGACTGGCACACTTGCGAACAAGGATTCCACATCAAAACTGACGAGGATGAGTGTGAATGGTTGGATACGATACGATAGGTACAACATGTCAAAACATTGAGATAGAGCTTTAGTGGGCCCTATCAGAAGATTATATGGTGTATTAAACTGCACATCTCCAATCCATTGCTCAAATCCATTTTTTGTTTATTGGTAAAACAGCAATATGTAGGCAGGCAATTTTCATATGGCACGAATGACCGTGTTACAGACACTACAGAAAGCCATATGTTTTTCTTATAGTTTGTTTCTCTGTAAATTTGTTTTGGGGTGTGGATAAGGCTTTATGTAAGTAAGAATTTAAATCCTTTTATAAATGACAATAGCATTATTTTTCAAAATTGTATCAGTAAAAAAGAGCATATACAGTAGGTGTTTTTACACACTTGCCTTTTTTCTCACAAAAAACATCCATTGTATAGCAATTTGAAGGTCTCAAGAAAATATAGACTATGAGATGGCATGAAAAGATCAGAAGTGCAAAGGTTTAACAGATCATAAAGTGACATTTTCGCCCCCAATACTTTCCCAAGCAGCCACCAAACTTAAAATTCAAACAAAAGATGCTTCGCCTAGGAGAACTCATACAGTCTTACATTAAAACCAATTAGACATTATTTTGAATAATGAATTGTTTTTTTTTCTAGAAAGACCTATTACACTCATTGGTAGAAAAGTTGTACCCTGATCTGGGTTACACCAATTATAGTATACAAATATTGACTGGTTTGAGGGGTACGGTAAAGACTTTTACCCAAGGTGATCTCCAAATAAAACTGAACTGTGTGGAGAAGAAGACGAGGGGCAAAGTGCGGTCTCAAAATCATATAAGATGTAGATGTAAAGATGACCCCAAAAATAATCAGTCAATATGTGTTTTACATGTATGTACAGCATCTTGTGCATAAACTCTCAAAGAATTTTTCACAAAAAATGACTGTCAAATTGTTGTCTAATTGTAGGGAATTTTACTTTTTAAGAGTATTGTGCGTATATCTCTGCTGGTATCTGCTGTTAACTTCATGCGCGATAAGCATTGCATCCTTGCAGTGCATGCACGAGCAAAACTATGCCTGGCCAATATTTGTTGCTATACTGCCGAGCAGTCATTAGCATATTGCATGCCTCCCCTTCATATCCCTGTATGATATAAATATAAACTGCCTACCGGTATCTAAGTTAACATTCCTATTGTATCTCACTTGATATGATTCATTTATTTGATTTGATAAATTCTTTTCCAAAACATTTTTTTAGAGATACATGTCCATTTCAATATGCATTGTAAATGTGACATTCATATCATTTTTCATGAGGTTGCCTACACAGACAATAGTTACCGGTACACCCTGAATGCATTAGTTGTATGAATAGGCCATTTTCGTAATGCGTTAATTTTGATTCCGTTACGAAAAATGGTCTATTAGATACATATTAGATTGCATGTATGTTCATTTAATTATCAGCATCAAACTTGATATATGTAATTATATATTGTGTGTTTGTAGCTAGTATTGGCAACATGGTAAATGGGATCAAATCTGTGTGTTTTTTCTGATTTTAAAAGTCATGTACAGTAAATGCAGATTTCCATGGAACAATTGCTGCATTTGAAAATAAATCCCAAATTTCTATACAAAGGAAATTCATGCAAAGGAAACTAGCAACTTTATGGGGTCATGGTGTCTTCCAAATATCAAAATGTCTGTTTCTTGATATTACATGTATCTTTCTTCAAACTCATGATCTGTTTCTCTCATTTTGAAACATGTTTGACATGTAATACAATCAGCATCTCTGGGTTATTTTAATTCTTACGCTTTAGTTGTCATGTAAAGGGCAAATGAGCTTTTCACATTTGCTAACAATGGAATCTACAGGGGACTCTCTTTTTCATATGTTTGTGCGGTAAGTTCTTTTTGTTGTTGACAAAATGCAACTAAGCGGCATGTTATCCTTTAGTTTTTCTTCATTCTTGTTAACCGTTAACCCATAGAATGCCGGGTTAAGTTGTTTTTTTATGTTAATTTTTACAGTCTTTTACGCAAATTGTTGTTAAAGGTGATTGGTACAATTTAATCAGTACAGAATGTATTCTCATTCAGACAAAACATGGTAAATCGCTTTAAAGATGAAGTTGAGTTCTGGTCATGCGATTGCATTGTGAAAGAAACGGTGTGGAATCTATCAGAACAGGTTGATCATCTAGCAAATAAGAATTTGTGTGTATTGCAAGGTTCTGGAATCATCAAAATGATAAGAAATTGGCCAAGTCTTGGTAAAGTTACAAACACTGTACACAGAAAGATGTATATGGGACTACACGAACACGTGGCGTAAAAAACCAACCCCCCGAGTTTTACGATATACATGACATATTTAGAATATGAAGGCATTTGAATAGCCATGCTTTTCAGGGAACATGTCTTATCTGATGTTCTTCCACACTTGCATAATAAGAATGATAACGCTCACAAATTATATTTCACCTCTTCCAAGAACTCAACTTTCTCTTTAAACAATACTGCCAATGCAAAATGAACATAGCGTACATAAGTAACAGATCTGTTTATATTAACACAAAGATCACACAGCTTTTTTAAAGGCCTTTGTTCTGTGCATCTTTTTTCCTTTACCCTCTCACCATCATTATTGCGTGAAAAAATGATTTGATTTGCTACATTGGTTGTTTTTTTAAAGGTTTTTTAATCAAAGCCTCTCAAAAGTGTTGGGAGCTTATTACAAAAGTTCCATGGCGAAATTTCACCTAAATTATTGAATGATGTGAAAGAGTATGTCATTTAGCACAAACTTTTGCCAGGATTCTCAAAACAAATGTGTTTGAAAGATGAATATTGATGAAAGAATACAAAATTGAGGTTTTTCTGCAAACAAGATACAACAGTAAACCCATACATGTATATGGCATTCTGTCATCAATATTCATCCACAAACACATTTATTTTGAAAATCCTTGCAGCAGCATGTGTGAATTTACATTCCCTTTCACATCATTGTATAATTTAAGTTAAATTTTGCACCCCACCCAAAAAAAAAAAAAAGGGAAAATTTTGGGCTCCCAACACTTTGAGGGGCTATAAGCATTAATGGGTGTAACTGGGCTTTATTTAAGGACCATTTTTTCTTCATGTTTGAATGTTTCTTAACAATTTAGACATACATACAGTTACACCCTTTCTACACATGACACATGGCAAATTTTAAGCAGCTTTCAACAAATTCACTTGCTGAGCAATCACAAAAGTAATGAGAGTGAAAGTTATTCTCAGACATAATAAGTAACATGTTTGTATATAGACAAAGAATATGTAAGGTAGTAACAGTACTAACGGTAATTAAATAAATATCTGCCATTTCTTATAATGATGATCTAGATGATTTTTCTTAAAAGCAATCATACATTCCATATTATTTTGGCCAATTTGGTTTCAGTTTGTCGCAACAAATAATACATGTACATTTATATATTTTCTTTTTGGTGCTTGCCTAACAAAGCAGCATTAACTGTATTGTGCTTAACTCCGACCAGGGTCCTGTTTTGTTAAACTTGTTAATAAGTAACAAATTTCTTTGACAAATTTGCTCTCAGCCCATCAAATATGCCACTATATCAGTAGCTTATAGCAGTTATTGTAAATTGTTTAATAATAAAAATAATAATAATTCATGAGATTTATATAGCGCCATTATCCATTTTAATTAAATGCTCAAGGCATTTTAACATGTAAGTTTAATGGGTTTTATGTAAGGGGAGCCCTGGTTGGTCAAACACTCCTAAAGCCTGTGAACCATCAGTATTTATAAAAACCTGCTTGAGCCAATAATGATGGAGCAGTGGGTGCTTACAAAGAGGAATGAGGACAATATGAATCAGTATTTAGAAATAATGCCCATTAAATCTGATTTTACCCTTAAAAGAAATTTCATAAATGATCATGTTCTTTTAACAAATCAGGAAGGTTTTACACTGCTTCATTCACATATTTCTCCATATTCGATGGTGTTACATGTGAATAGATCTATTAAGAAGTAACATTAAAATAACATAACATAATAGAATTGAAATACATTCATCAGGCATAAAAGCTTATCAGAGATTGCATGAATGTTAAACTTTGTTGCATGAAGAAAATAACAATCATATACGGCATGTGAACAAACACAAAGCACAACAAAAAAATTCATGGATTTTTTAAATGACCTAAATAAATCGAGATAAAAAAATTAAAATCAATTTCTTACACTTATTTGCTTATATAAAAAGAATGTTTCACATATTTTGTAACCTTTAAACCTTTCTCTGTTTACTCTACAGGCAAGATGATGTGACTGTAGGGGGCACAGCTCAGCTTGGGAGATGGGACACAGAAGTGGACCCCGAAGATGCTAAACAGATCTGGGAGAGAGCCTGCAAGGTCGTCCCCAGTCTCAAGGTATACCTCTCGAAACAATCATGCTAGGCTGGTTCAGATATGGTGCAGTATTTAAAACCGCCGCAAAAAAAGCCTCCGCAGTATTTGTATGTGTACTTGACTGGCATCTGTGCGCAAGAAAAGACTTGCGCGTATAATCACTGAGCTCCTCGTTATAAGATAGGGAAATGTGAAGCGTATTAAACATTACAACATCGTCTTCTTTTTTTTTTAAGCAATTTTTTTGCTGCATCAAGTCTAAACATTTTGTGGTTTGGTTCAATAATTTGTTGATTTAGAGCCCTAAAACATATGCTAGAAGCATGAGTAAAAGGAGTAAATTTTCTGCACGCACTACATCCTTTTTTTTATTTCATTGTCTATTCGTGTTGATGCCAGGTATTTATAAAAATAAAAGAAGCTTTAATATCCTAAAATTGTCAACACATTGGGAGATTCAAATCTTTTTCTTCTTTTTTATCAAAATTCTCAATTTTGTTTTCAACTTTTTTACCACAATCTTGCCAATGAATCTTGTTTTTCAGAGACGTACATTACGTTTAATTTAACAATGTAGCATTAAAAGAAAAATATAATTGTTGCCAATTTGATGAAAAGTATGTGATTTATTTAAGACCTACTGTTTTTGTATTAATTTTTTCTCCTCAGAGTGCAAAGATCATAAAGCACTGGGTTGGACTAAGACCACAACGCTCCAAAGGAGTGAGGGTAGAAGCAGAAACTATGACCTAAGGCTCTGACAAGATCAAGGTAAGCTCATCAGAACCAGTCACTGGGGATAAGCCTTAGATATAGGCCTTCGGTCTTTTGTTGATCCCTCCACTTATTCTCTCGGTGCGAGCCAAAATTTCTTTACAAATTGAAATTACTCCAAAGAAGCCTAGTATTCAAACCGTCCAGATATACTTGACTATACCGTCATGTTAATTATATACCATTATCCATTTCATGTTTATCTTCTTACTCTCATATTCTGATTTTTTTGTTTGTTGTCATGACTATCTTTTACATACAAACACTTGTTTTTAGGAGTTATATTGCTAAGTTGTCACTAGCTAACCCTTCATTCTTTTTTCTTTCTTTCCTTTTCACTTTCTTTCTTTTCTTTTGTTAGGTTGTGCATAACTATGGTCATGGCGGATGTGGAATTACTCTACATTGGGGATGTGCGCAGGATGCTGCCAAGTTGGTACAACTAGAACTCGCTCATGTACCCGCTCATGTACCTGCATCTAAACTCTGAATACTGATTGGATTCTCTTTCCGCCTAAAAGTTACACAGGGAGCAGTGAGCAGTTTAGCGCTAGAAAGCTTTAAAACGGGACTTGAAGCTACTTGCGCCCTCTATATAGCAAACAATGCCTAAGCTGTACCCGTTTGTCCCCCATGATCTCCTTTTTCTTAAGTTAATTAAGAGCTGATTTGATGAGATAACCACCTGCCATTGACCTTGCAGGGAGGTCTAATCCCTCCTGGCCAAATGAGTGTAGAATAGTTTTAAAGGAGCTCTGGTATAAAGACAATGAAACAATCAATTTCCATCCATTTCCCAGCAGTAAGTGAAGCCAGTTTGCTCAAATATTTGAAAATAGCACGTACATGTCCCTGTAGTGAAGTAGCCCGTAGCAGCAGTAGTTCTAACATATTTCATCATTTATTTCATTCGTCATTAGAGTTGATATTATAAAATGATGGATTTATGTTTATTTTATGATGCATGCTTAGAAAGATCATATATTAGCTGATAATCTATGGTCTTATTATCTATGGTACCTGCGGCTGTAAGTCCTATCCTAAGGACTGGCCCAAGGGAGCGTAATATATATGTAAATATGGTGGCCAGATTTATCAATAAAATAACGGGCCAGTGTGTATCACCAATACAACTTGAGATTTAAAAAACAAGGTATGCGATCGCAATTACCTTTGATTTCATGTTACAAAATTTGTATTGATCATTTAAGATATCATATTCCAAATTAACTTTTTAAAATTAAATTTCAACCTAGGCCTGCAGTCTTGGTGAATTATTACACCACTCAGGCAGAAATTCTGAATCTGTGGCTTCATGGATTGTGATATACTGAACTCCAATGCATTTAATATTTGTATATAGTATAATATTGTTAAAATGAAAGCCTTCTTTCAAAAGAAGGAAATAATCACACTCAATATTCTTTGTCCACCTTGTTCATTCATGTTATTTCTTCCACTTCCTTTGCATATATGTTTAGCTCTATAACCAAAGTGTAATTAAGTGCAGTTATGTTGCATTGGTTTGAAGTTTCTCTTTTACTTTCTCATTGTATGTGTCTTATTGCATGTAAGTGTCAAAATTATAAACAAAGCCGTGATTTCATGAATTGTAAAGATATATATCAATTGTGGAGAAAGAAAGGATCACAATTTACAAAATGGTGTTGTCATCTGTAGTATATTCAACATTTTGTATGAAATATCATAATGCTAATTTGTCATTTATTTGTTGTGGTTATTTTTTTTTTGAGCAATCACTCACAGTTTGTATCAGTACTTAAATCTTGACATGAGATCAAATTTACCCTTAATTGTATTTTTAAAAGTTTAATCAAGGCTATCTATCTAATACAGCAAATATTAATTGGATGGGGTGTAATATATACGTTTTTTTAGGGGGGATTTAAAGGAGTTATATTTTACCTCAATATATTATTTTGATATAACCCCTAGGGAAATCTATCTCCCTTTGGAGGTCCAAAGAATGTTATATTACACACCCTCGCATAAAAGGCCATTTAATAACTGTATAATCTATTGGTGTGATATTTCATTCAGACAGTCAATAACTGTATAATCTATTGGTGTGATAATTCATTCAGCATTATGCAATATATTTTTATGACAAATTTCATGCAGATTAATTGTTTTATTTTACAAAAGGAGCAAACAGATATGTTTTATATCTTGTATTAAACAAATACTATTACGAATTGCAATAAATTATAGTATACATATACTACAGTGTTATTAATATATCTTATTTATCTCTACATTTTGATAGTTATACATGGATTATCAAGACTAAACAAAAAGAAAAGTCACACTAGCAGAAGGGTCAACTACGCCGGGGAGGGGAAGGGGGGGGGGCTCATGTTTCTTGCCAGAATATCACCATTTTAAAAGTTTTGTGAGCGACTGAAAAGAGGAACATATAATACAGGATATGTATATGATGAAAGCATATATATATATATAAAAGCGAGTTTAGTAAAATTGCAATTACTGACAGTGCTCAACTGTATATATATATATATATATTCCACCTTCCTTCCCGAATATGAGCTGCCCAAGTATGAGGTGACGTCTGCCCCAAATCTTGAAGACAGAGGAAAAAACAGGGGGAATAAGAGAGGGTGGAGGATTAGGAGGGGAAGGGGAGTAGACAGGACAGAGAAAGATGGGAGAGAGAATCAAACGGGGAGGGCAGAATGGCTAAGAGAGTGAGAAAAAAGGGTCTTGCCATATGTTCATGATACGTGTGTGTGTGTGTGTGTGTGTGTCAATAAACGGTCTAAACTTCTTCCTGAATAAATGAGTACGCTTGATGACTCACTAACTTGTTAGAGGTTTGCCCATTATAGCAACAAGTCATTTATTTAAGGTGAATTACATCCAGATAGATGCTACTCTAGGCTTTAATTTATTAGATGATTTGTCCCTCGGGTTCCTACATTTCTTGTATACATTAGTATTATTTCTGGTCTTAGAAAATTGAGAACAAAATCCTGACGCATAAGTTTCACTCCTATTGTGGTCAGCTCTTGAGAGATTGTGAGCTAAAAGATATTTATTTTATCAATTTTGATGACTCCAGAACCTTGCAGTAGGCTTACACACCAATAATGACATGATACATGATGATTTTTTTTCTGATTCATTTCACACCTTTTCTTCCACAATGCAATCACCTGACCAGAACTCAACTTTATCTTTGATTTTGACGGGGAATACTGCTTTCCTTGAAATTTTACCCCAAGCAGCAGTTTTAAAGACTAACATAACATGCAAGCTAGCACATATGAAACTAAAAGACTGGCGCCCGGAACAAAATAGAAATCAATCCTTTACTGTAAAAAGAGATGTACATGTATACAGTAGACTTTTTCACATCTTTATCCATCCTTCAAGTACAGTATACTGTGGACTATATGCTGTGTAAATAGTGGAAGTGATTATGACTCATCATGGTCAAACATTAGGATTTTATTTATTGCAGTAATTCAGTTTCGGTGTATTAACGATGAATTACGGTAAAACATAATTACACTGTACAAGATGTGATAAAATCCAAGCCTAGGTATTAAAATTAGAAATAGGGTAATGTATGATTCATTTTTATTTTTGACTATTCTATAGTTACGCCTTTCCGCAAGAAGAAGTAAATAAAGGGGATATAACGAAGAGACAAAACTAAAAGTCGGGGAATACGTTACAGAAACGTACATGATATCATTTTACCGATCTGTTATTGATTTTATGGATTATCATTGGAAAGAAAATGTTTAAGTCATGCTAATGATTTTCATATATTTGATACGGCTTGTATAGGTACAACATTTGCATTCGATAATGTCAGTTAAAATGTTCTCAGCACAGTAAAATGTGTAAACTACAAGCTTTTAAATTCATTGGACTGATAGAACTATGGGTTGAGAAGACGTGTAGAGCAATTCTCCATGGTTTGTATAAAATCGTAGACAAATCATTCAGATGCACATAATCCAAAATATTGCTCTGAATTAAATTTTAATTAGATGTATTCAAAAAAAGACTGCATAGATTTTGAAGTGCACGAAGAATGAGAAACTCTACAGTTGTGATACGACAAAATAATGCTCCTGCTACAATAGCTCTGCGGTAATTTCCTACACCAGGGGCGGCAATTTCTTTTCATGACCGGGGGGCGGGACGAAATATCGGGGGGTCGAAATGCGAGGGACAAGGGAGCATAGTGTAAACTGTGCTTACGTGATACCTTCGGATTACAGATTTTCTATAATATTTACTTTTACATTATGAAGAATATTATGCGAGGGAGCGTATAGCGACCGAGCGAGAAGATCTTTGCATTTGTATGAGCCTAAACGCTGCACTCTTGAGCCCACCAGAGCCTAAAAGTGTGTGCAGTATTTATATTAGTCAGTATTTGGTATACTGTCCCTGTCCTACACTTACTGAATTCCTAACGTCTACACGTGAGACAATACGATACCTAACCCAAACTCCAACCATAAGCCTTAGCTAAAACCCAAGTGCGACCTTAACCATAACTCTATACCTAGGTCCCGGAACAATATTGTCGCCGGTGAACATGTCGGTTCATCCTCTACAAGAAGTTAAACTCTAGGGACCCGTTGCATAAAACTTACCATTGATGGATAAATTTGCCATCAATGGCAACTACCAAGGTAACAGGGGTCAACAGCCAATAAAAATCAAGGTTTCCATTTTAGCTACCATCGATGATAAGTTTTGTGTAACGAGGCTTAGGTCTACTTTAATAGAGTAATGTTCACATTGATGCCCTGCGCAAGGGATCGACTCAACCATTAGTTCAAAGGAATTTGGCTTTAGACATTATTCACACCGAAGTACGTTCTCGTAATAATCGGTCTCGAGGATGCCTGTCCCGGCGCATGTGCGTCAGTGCTGTGGTATAAAGGCCAACTTCTTTGTGAATCACGACATAAAGGCACCATCCTCCCTGGCACACCATAGTCGGTTGAAGATGCATCGTTTCCAGACAGTTCTTCCCTCTCTCGATGGAAGTATGTGTGATCGGCGGTACTAAAAGAATCTCCATCTATTGAAGTATTGGAAATCTCACCCACGTGACCATCGCTGAACCTGACAAAGGTGGAGGCCGCAAGGGAAGATCTTACACCTTCGGCGTCCAAGTCGGCGTTCCCTGGTGACCTTCTATTACCATGATCAAGCGGTAATTCTTGAGAAAGTCGTCTCCTCCTCTTGATGATCGCAAAATAAACACTCGCCCCAATAACAACAACAACAGCCAGTGTTGGTAAAGTGCCGAAGAGGACAACATTCAGAGCGTTCAATGATGTTCGATTTTCAGACGGATCCGGCAGAAGATGGGTCGTGTTGTCGACGTCGTTCCCACGAGTGCAAGACAACGGTTTGCCGAGGTCGGAAAGAAAACGTCCACGAAGGCTAGGAGGTGATGCGCATGTAGCCGCTTCCCGTGTCCCAGTCCCACTTTTATTTGCTGTGATACCTAATCGAAACCACTCAAGCGTACAGTTGCAATCGAGGTTATTCCCGCACAGCTTCAGATCAATGTCACTCCAAACGGCACTACTAAATGTTAAGACATTTCTCGGAAGAGTCCTTAAAGAGTTACGCCTAAGATCGAGCTTTTTGAGCTTCAACGTTTTTGAGAAGAGACCCGTGGGCAATATGGTCACATCATTTCCTGATAAGTCAATTATTTGGACTTGATTTGTCGCCTGAAAGATATCTACAGGCAACGTCGCCAACGCATTTCCTGACAGATTTAAGAATTGCAGTTGCTTTAATTGAGCAAATGCACCAGGGGAGATGCTGACTATCGCATTGCTGTTTAGGTGCAATCTCGTTACGTGTGTCAAATTAGAAAAGGTGTCATGTGAAAGAATCTGGATCACGTTCTCTTCTAGGTGGAGGTAAATCAGACTGTTCTGGAGCTCCGTGAATATTCTAGATCGTAACACATGGATTCGATTGTTTGTCAGGTCGAGATTTGCTAAACTGCCCAAGCCTTTAAAAGCGTCGTCTTGAATTGTACTTATGGTATTATAACGAATAAACAGTAGATTTAAATTACCTAAACCAGAGAAAGAAGAACTTTTTAGATTGGCGATCCTATTGTAACATAGACGTAGTTCCAATAAGTTAATCAGACCTGCCCATGCATTTTCCGCAAGAGAACTGATGTTGTTGTGCTGGAGATCAAGTTAAATTAAGGAATGAAGTCCAAGAAACTGGTTTCTGCTCACCTCCCTCAGATGATTATGACTAAGATCAAGTTTATGGAGGAACTCAAAATGAGAAACCTTTAGTCCAGATATTTCTTCTAATCCAGAGAAGGCACCCTGCCCTTTTTCTCGAATACCATTCCATGAGAGGTGAAGATACAAGAGAGAAGACAAACCCTCAAAGTCCCCATGTTCAATGAGAGGTATGTTATTAAAATCTAGATACAGGTGATTCAGGTTTTCCAGACGCGATGTCCTCAACCAGTCGGATAACGATGTCAGGTCATTGCTCCTCAAATCAAGGCTTGTTAATTTCGGCAGATCTGAAAAAGCTCCCGATTTGATAGTACTGATCTTGTTTCTGTGTAGGTCCAAGACCTGCATCTTCTTTAGTCCTTGAAATGTTCCGTTTCGGATGAAATGTAAACCGTTATGACTGAGGTTAAGACTCAAAACATTTCCGAAATGCTGAAAAACATTCAGTTCTATCTTGTCAATGTTAAGATTGTTCAAGAGACCGTTGCTTTGGTCATTGTCGGAGAGGGAACTCAAATATTCATGACTCAAAGAACGGGTTTCTGATCCGACTGGACCAAAACCAAGGATGATCAATATGAACAAGAACGTGGTCAATCCTTTGAATCTAAGCCTCTTGGTGTATACTTTAGCCATGGTTAGTGCTTCACCTGGCCCTGTAAAAACAATTCATAGCAGCATTACTCTTTTCCCACAGGTAGATCTAAGATTCTTTAAAATGGTGGGAAGAGGGGTGGCGAAGATGAAATAAAAAAAAAGAAAAAGTTTTTTTATATTTTTAATTTACTAATGAATTTCAAAGTTTGTTCTAAAGGCGGCAGGGTCGGTTTACCCCCCCCCCCCCCCCCCCCCCCCNTCATTTGTCGTTTTCCCTGTGCTCTTTAAATAAAAATACAGTAGAGTCTTGAATTTTGAATGAAAAAAAAAGAATGTGAAACTCTATTTATCCTCCTTAATGTTCCGGTTTGAGAACATTACTTAAATTTTTCATCGCCAAGATCAAGATAGATCAAAACATAGCATTTATAATATATTATTTAAAAAACAATGAATATCTATCTTTAATTCCTATATGGGCTGTTTGCAAGAATGTAATAACAATGTGATAGAGTTCATAATATTGCTCGTAAACTACAATACACGTCATAAACGAACAATAGTCGTATAGTGAATTGTATTCACTTTAATTTATACTACATCGAAAAATACATGGTAGGAGCCGTGGTCAGCGTTTCACAGAACCGTCATACATACTAATTCGCCGACATCCAATAAATTGAAACGTATGTATTAAATTGACCGCACGTTTCAATTGGATGTCAGTAAGTTTGTACTTAGGACTGTTTCGTGAAAGATCCCCCAGTGTTTCCTTCGATCTTTTCCTTTTCCTATCTTTCTGTCTAGTTCTTGACAGTGATGTTTTTTTTTTTGTATCCAGTTTTGCATATTTTGAAGGACACTAGTCAGATTAAACAACCATTCTAGTAATGATTATGTTAATCAGACTCCAACTGACATAATAGTTCTCTTGATTCAGGTTGAGCCGATAATCGAATACTGGCTGAAATCGGAAGGTGTTGGCATTTGTTTTTAACGTAAAGTATCTCAGTCCAAACACTTACCTTCCAGAAGATAGGATATTGAAACGATGACAGATGAAAATGTAATATCATGTCAAATTTAAAGTTCTTGTCCTACAGCTGTAGTGTTTGCGACTTCTAGAATTGAAGGAATATGTTGAAGAATCCCGCTTACATCGAGAATGAAGAATAGCTATGTTGGTAACGAGACGCAATTGAACAAATGGATTGATGATAATTTATTTTCGATTAAGTTTCTATCTGCCTCTCTTTCTCATCATACTACAAAAACACTCCTTCTCCCACACGCGCGTAGGCACCTTGACGTGCAAGCACTCTCACGACGCACACACATTCCCCCGCGTTCTTTTCCTCTCTCTCTCTCTCTCTCTCCCTCTCTCTTTCTCTCTCTCTCTCTCAGTTTCTCTTAAAGTTTAATCATCACAACTTCAAATAGCAACTATCAGACAATCGAAATATACAAAAGAGAAACTGATCTAAAAATCATTTTCTCAAGTTTCAAAGGGCAGCACTAGGCAATAGAAAAAGAGAGATCTCTCAAAATAAACTGATAAAGTTTTTAAATACATATACATTGTGTCCCAGAAAAAAATGTTTTCATTTGATACAACTCATATGATGCATACTTCACGCATGAGTGATTAAAAACAATTTGAAGAGAGGGTACCAACATGTCATTTGGCGGGCGTTATCTGAATTTCAAAGAGACAATCACTTTTCTTGAATTTCCACCTTCTGCCATTTCATATAACACATCATTAAGGAAAAATGAGTCAGGAATAAAAAGGTTCCGTTTGTTTTTAAGAAATGCTTGAGTTTCCATAATATCATTAAACGAATTCATTTTCACCGACTGCCTGCGGTAGCAACAACAGAGTTGACAAAAGACTTAACTCCGTTTTGTTGACGATGAGCCATGCATCAAGTCTTTCGCCTTCAATTTTTTTATCACTCATGCGTGACATATGCGTCATATGAGTTGCATTAATAAAAGAAGAAGATCTATGCTTGACAATGTGTCATTTATTAATTATAATTGTGATAAAGTTATGATAAAACATTGATAATTCTCGGTTTTGTGTTTTCTGGGACGTACTGTATAGCTTTTGTAGGCATACTTTCAAGGTCAATTATACATTTTAAGTTAATGTTACTTTTGGTGTCTTGTTCTTTACGTAGAGTTTTGTGACATCCTTTTTCAAAGAGAGAGCTTTTCTTCCAAATTGCGGACCTTTTCAATAGAGCAAGTATGAAGCATATGAGCCTACTTAGACCACTTACGTCTATTTCACTTTCGATCAATATTAAGGCTCTTTTTCGGTTATTGTGTAAACAGAACTGTATTCGAATGTTTACATCATAAAACTCTCGAGCTGTGTGGTATGTGCGTAAGAGAGAGGGAGAGAGAGAGAAAGAGAGGGAGAAGGGGAAGAAAGAGAGAGAGACATAGAGAGAGAGAGTGTGTGTTGTACGTATTTCCTTTTCCTTTCATTTCATTTATACATGAACTTTATACATGAAAGAAAAACAAATCCAGCCAGGATGTGAACTACACAATGCACATGGCTACTTTATTACACATGAAATGAAGCGATGAAACTTATATACAATTTGGAATTGAAACAAAATCTCTATTACACTCGGTGTGTTTTAAGTGTTCGAGGAAACCGCGTATCGTTTAGCTTTCAATACTCTCATAGCTAGTAAAATGTTATTTTGTCCAAAAATAAGTATTTGAAATAAACTAATATTCTAAAAAATGATTGAAAATGACTACTCTGACAAGCCTTTAATGTCAAATCCGGTGCTTGCCGGTACTTGTCTCGACAACCTTATACAGTTGCAAGGCTTATCCTGTTTTAAAAGGTTATGTTCTCGCAGTCAACGACACTTTTCAAAAATAACATTCTTTGAATCAATAGTAGCCCAGTGTTCCGTGAAATCTTTCAAAATGATAAACTATAATGGTAGCTCAAAGAACCTGGAATGAAACGTGCTGAATATTATAGTCCCACTATCTGCTTTAATCAACAGATGCACGTGAGAGATGTTCAGTTGTTCCATTTCCGATCCATTTTAGTATTATATTAGTAGTAGAAAAAAAGGGGAATATATTCGAGATTTGAATAATACTAAACGATTTAAGCAATAACAAAATGATAAGAAAATTATTAACTTTTTTTTACTAAATTAAGAAATCGCCTTAATATATCATTACTTATTAGGTTTTAAATTATAATAGTTGTATGATTGATGTGTTTCACAGACTGAGGTTGAATAAATTTAGTTATTTTATACCCGGTAGGATTATTCCTTGAAATGCACTGTGCGCTAATTACAGCTGACTGAGCTTAAGCTAAGGTAATAATTTCAAAAGCTTTTTGGAAGCGCATAGAGATGTTATGATTATAATGTGATATGCGCTATACAAGAACCGAATATGAATATTACTATAGTTATTTATATTCTATTTAAGTAAACTACTTGTACAAGGTTTGTATTAACTCCTGTAAATGATGTCCACTTAAAGATAAATAAATTCAATTATTCAAATTACTGGTAGTTTTTAGAGTCACTGCGTGTAGTAGAATGGTCGATTTCATGATTTGTTTTCAATTACAGTGCTTCAAAATACGGCAATTTTTTACAGAATACTCACTTCATAACAGAATACGTCATTATCATTATATTTATTTTATTGTGCTATTTCTACGCAAAATTACAATTCTACCATATTGCAACTAGTCTATCACGTCCCAACTTTTTTGTGTATAATATGGAGGAAATTTACCGAAAATACATTCACTAAACATGCTCATTAAAACACAGTTTAAACAAACATTGTTTTAAGTTGATACAGTAATATGAACTTACACTTACACAGCAAATGTAATAATTAACATCGAATAGTTATAATCTTTTTCCTTTAGGTATGCTTTACTGATACGTAACTTTAATACCAACTCCAAAATAAAACAAAAGCTGTGTATACACTATACCAACTATAACAAAATATGTGTAAACTGACAACACAACTAAATCACCACAATCCATCTAAACAGTCATCAATTTCTTAAAATATCTTTCAAACACTATAGTACTGCACGAACAACAGTAAGCTATTTATCTTTACACCATAAACTTAAAAACAAAAATACATTGATGCCATACTTCTTGCACGTCACGTCCTTTATCAACATAATTCACAAAGCTTACATTTTCTTAAATATTTGACATAAGCTAGATAAATCTGAAAATATACACCCAAAAGCAGAACAGTTTAAAATTCTTACAACATCAACCATCGATTTTCTTAAATACAAATAACAGCAACATAGAATGTTCTAACAATAAATCCCATACGTTATCCCCCCAGAGTGCTCGACCCCTCCCTACTCATCAAAATGCAATAATTAACACCGAAAATTGATAATCTGTTTTATTTCTGTATGCTTTAACTGATACGTAAACTTACCAACTCTAACATAAAACGTATGCGTAAAATTCTTACAACACTAACCATCAATTTTTTTAAAGGCAAATAACAGCAACAAAAAATTTTCTTACAATAAACTCCGCACACCATCATACCAGATTGCCTAGCGCATACATAATAAATATACCATGAACATGTAGGACACACACATCTAAATAATCCGCTTGATAATGCATTCTCGACTGGCGGAATAAATTTGATATGATATTAATTGATTAAACAGTGTTTAATAAAATTCATATAAAATCGAGTTACTGTCCTTTGTACAGGATTTTGTAGTTAGTATATTACATAAATGAAGCTGCTTCTCGATTTTATCCATAGGCAGGATTAATATTTTCTTTGTCTATAATAATAATAATAATAATTGTTTCTTATTGAGCGCTACTACAGACAAACTGATCAGAGCGCTATACAACAGAAAAGAAACATACAAATCATAAGAATTAAACAAGGAACAATAATTACGATATTATGAACGAAAAGAAATTTAGCTACTCAAAATGTACAATATGGATTCAAGATGGAAAGAATTGGGTTTTAAGTTTCTTTTTGAAAGTGTCTTTTGTACTACTTTTGAAAGGTTTTCTATTACCTGCGTGATTTGTTTACAATTAGACTCTGCAAATCGGCCAGACTTGTCTTTAGCTGTGTTACCGGCTTCATAAAATGAGTTTAAGCCGGGAAAATCCCCAAATAAGGAAACTGGTCTGAACATCAAAAAGGATTCGATTATTGTCGACTTAACACGCCAATGAATGGGAGACCGAATTTATCATGTGCGCCATGTAGTACTCTCTACAGTTTCGGAACCTACAATAATAGTGTTGTAATGGGTTCCATCAAAGCACTCGAGACTTCTGATAATAGCCAATCGATAAGCATTTTGTATTTATCAATTAAGTCTAGTTTAGGTGAGCATGGTATGCTTATTGGTAAAGGATTATTTGTTGGTATACATTCTGCTTCATCAAAGGGTCTGAATATCAATCATAGATCTAAATCTAAACAAAATCACACCTTCCCAATTGTTTTTATTTTACTGCAAAATTCTGATTGTGGTCTAAAAAGATAGAGGAAATAAGTGAATTCCAGGGACGTTTTCCGTTTATATTTTTACTTTAATAGTCGATGACTGATGACGTAATTTCAACGGATTCAGATTCAAATTCTGCACCGTCATCGGAATCTTCCTCTGTGTTGGAGGATGTAGGCGAGGGGTGTTCCATTATGCTAGATCCAGGTAAATCGGGCAGGTCTACCCTCGACTTCGCTACTTTTGCAACAGGCAGCTTCCCCTTTCCGTTCTCCTTGGAGTATTGGGGGTAACCCCCTCCATTAAAGAGGGCATTCTTGATAGCGAGATCTATGCTCCCCTTGGACGATTCATACTTGTTGTCGTTTGTTGGCGGTGTGCGTACCAATGCCCCCCTTCCGACATCAGGTTGCCCTGGAGCCGCCGAATATTGTGGGCATTTCCGTGTGGCGTAAGCAGGTTGGGCGGGGCCGGTGTAGTCAGCTGAGGCGTCGTTGCCGTGCGAGACACCATCTCTCGGTTCTGATTGGTTGGGTGAGGGCTTCTTCTTCATCATCTTACGAGTCACGTGACGCTTCTCTTCCACTGTCCAATCATCGTTCTCGATGATACGATGTGTAACTCTCACCTGTTGGAAATAGTTGAAAAGGATTACCGTAATATTATGGGTTTTAAAAAACTCACACAAACGCAAAAAAAGAAATTCACAATTGGATCGAGTCATATTGGGGCCGAATACTTAACCCGATCCTGCTGGTAAGGTGTATATATATATATATATGTATATATATTACATTATCATGCATAATTTTATGAAGGGTAACGATCGGCTTTGACCTTAAAATATTGGAATAATGGGTGAGATAGTGGCTAAAGTGCACAACTTTGCAACTATCATGGTTCAGTTTTAGTCAAATTCTTGAGAATAAGTTTGATTAATAACGAAGAAAAAAAGAAATCGGAAAAGGCGACAGAACTCGTAAATATCAATATGCTTTGGAAGGAATTAGATAAAAAGCCTTACAATTTGCAATAACGTGTTATGAATACATATTAACCGGCTGTAAATTAGCACAGAGAGGACCCAATTAAACAGTCATGTTGAAATGGCGAAGATGAAACGGAGGAGACTACACCAACTTCAACGGCAATCATGCCATCAATGATATTAAAGAAACACGGATTTTCATAGTATTGTGATGATGTTTATGCTATGAAATGTCAGATTTTATATCGTGTTAAAATGAATTACACTGTCTGTTTAAATTTAAATTATAAATGCATACTGTCTGTTTAAATTTAAATTATAAATGCATACAACGTCATTATTGCTTATTTTCTATAAGACAAATATAACACATATTTTGTATTTTTCAATGTTGATGGTCAACAAGCATGACTATTATTAATAATAAAAATATTTCTGCTTATAGCGCTTAATACATCAGCGATGTCCCAGTTTCTAAACATTATTGCCCCGGTCGTCGGATTCTGGCTTGCCCGCCGCGATGTCTGCACTTCCTCCACTCCCTGGGGAGCAACCTAGCAAGAGCTACTTAACTCAAATTGGTAAGCATACAACATTGGGTTTCGCATCCTGCCGGGTACCCATTTAACACGTGGGTGGAAAGTGGCAAATGTAGATTAACGTCTTGCCAAAGGAAATTAGTATCCACTCGACCACGACACCTCTACATTCAAGATAAACGAGTGATAATAATATTGATGATGATGCCATACCTCTTCCATAACATCAGTGTCCTCCAAGATGGCGCCTGGGATGCTCTCTTCAATCGGGGTTTCACATCGGAGAACCTATTTTTTGTTATAGATGTGATCCAAATGAAAGTGAATGCTATCAAATGAATCGGAATTTGCATTCGTAATTTACCATTTTTCACAATCGTAGAATGATAATGATAAATTCTGGCATTATAACACATAAAACATCCACAAGTCTCTTAGTTATGCTCCATAGGTATAGTAACTAGATAATATTTTGATACGTTTTCTCATTTTGTAAACGTTTACCATTATATTTAATATAAGAAACCCCCTTTTAAATAAGAAGCGATATTCATGAAATTGTTAGCTCAGCTAGAAACGTCCCATTTCAAAGCTTGAACATCTATTTCTGTTTTAAGCTAACAACTATGCTGTAGCTAGCTTCAGCGCAGGTTACGACTAAAAACGTTGATGTTTAAAACACGAACTTGTAATAAAGTTTACAAAACTACAAGATTTACCGGTTGTGGGCGGCGCTTCCTCGGGCGTGTCACGGGACCACGTGATGGGTCAATGGCTCCTGAGAGACAGAGAGAGAGAGAGAAAGAGAAATAGAGATATGGTGAGAGAGAGAGAGAGAGAGAGAGAGAGGGAGAGGGGGAGAGGGTGGGAGAGAGAAAGAGAAATTGAGATATGGTGAGAAAAAAAGTGTGAGAGAGGGAGAAAAAGACAGAGAGGTGAAAGAGAGAGAGTGAGTGAGAAGGGGATGAGAGTAAGAGAGAGAGAGAAATATGATATGTGTGAGAGAGAGAGAGAGTGAGAGAGAGAGGGTGAGAGAGAGAGAAAGAGGGTGAGAGAGAAAGAGGAGTGAGAGAGAGAGAGGGTGAGAGAGAAAGAGGGGATGAGAAAGAAAGTGAGAGATGGAGAGGGAAGGGTGAGAGAGGAGAGGTGTGTGTGTGTGTGTGTGTGCGCGCGTTTGTGTGAGAGAGAGAGAGAGAGAGAGAGAGAGAGATGTTAACTTCACATGAAACTGTCTATACATAGGTATTCGTTAAAATTAAAAGGATATCATCAGGGAATCGTAATTTTATATTGAGAGGTTTCATAACGATGAAACTACCATGATCACGCTGATTACTTTATTGGTTCCGATTAAAATTGGCTCTCGTGTACTGATAAACACTATTAAAATTGAAAAAGATTTCTTGTGATCAAATCTCAATCGTGAAACACACAGAAAAATGGGTTAATGTCAAAGTCAGAGGAACATTGGGAGTGTTTAAGATTATATCATAAACAAAAACTGTGATTATCTGACAAACAAAACAATGCTTTAAAACTTTAAAGAAAACAATTTGTTAAAAAGGTCAAATTTGAATATAAAATAAAATTCACACCTGTCAACTTAATGTCCTGCACATTACTTCGACCATTTTTCTCTTTGTCACGGCGAGAACATCCTTGAGTAGTACTCAGGTTAGACGTGCGAATATCTTCCGGGTCAATCACGTAATCCACACAGTTGAGGTCACATTGTCCTGAAGACTGTAGTTAAGGAAAACATGAGCAGGGCCCCGTTGCACACAACTTACAATCGATGATAACTTAGCCATCAATTGCAACTACCATGGTAAAATGGCCCAACAGCCAATCAAAATCAAGGTTTCCACGGTAGTTACCACTGGTGGCAAAGTTACCATCAATGGTAAGATTAGTGCAAAGGGGCCCAGGAGTATAAAGGATAAATGCTGAATAGGTTTGTACAAGTCATTTTGAATAGAGGCAGAGAATATCTCCTTGTTAACGGGAAAGCCCTTTTTTAATAATTTTGCATTCAACTCAAGGAAACATTGCGACAAATTTACTTCGGCAAATTTATCTGAAAATCTTTAAGCGCCCCTGACCCGATTCTGAGTTTTCTGCTGACGTAAGACTACGTCTGTGAATGGCGCAGCCTTTGACGCGCCACCTGAGCGTGACGTCATATAAAAACCGAATACACAAAATATAAACAGTGCAAATATTGCCTTGAGTTAACGAGTGAAAAGGGCAGATTCTAATCACTGGTTTGATCAATAATGCATGTTATGACGCAATAATGGGCTGGGCGTGTAGCAAGACATCGTTTAACAGAAGATGGAGAGATGACCTAACATCATACATGGGAACGGCCACTAGGGTACTAGGATAGCTAGAGACAGAAGAAAATGGAAATGTTGTGAGGAGGGCTTTATCCAACGTCTGGATGAACTATAGCCTGATAAATAGATAGATAAATAGATGGCGCAATCGAAACGACGCCTCGAATGCAACGAGCGCCGTGATTAGAAAAGGTAACTTTCCGATATTGAAGACATATTACTTTTGCAAATTAACATGTAATTCTGAGTAGATGATATTTATTATTAGAAAGCTACATACGCCTGTAGCATTGAGCCCGAGATGAGCAGAGATGGCGTTAGAATCGATGAATTCTCCTCTTGAAAGAATAATCTGTTTTCGCTTTAGACGCCAAGCCTGTCGAACCTGTACGAATGACAAAGGAAAGACTTATTTAATATCACCAATTATTGTTTTCAACATTTCTCTCTTAGAAATTCCGCCCTACGAGTTATACCAGAAAATGGACGTGGAAAGTAAGTCATGAAAACAAGTAAAACGTCTAGATTATTAACTAAGCTGTTAGGGTACTAAAACTGTATACAGGTGATCCAATATTTACACCGGCAACAACATCTGACAAAGACAAAGCCTTTGTCAATGACAAATGACAAAATCGGTGAAAAATCTGCTGATACCCACTCAGAAGCAAGGATTTCACTAGCCTTTAACAAAAACTGTAATTTATCACTGATAACAAGTTTTGTAGAAAAACAACCTGAATAAGCTGAATGACCAATAAATTATCGCCTTTCGGAAATCGTTTGAAAATATAACCAACCTCGGAATTCATGAGACAGTGGAAAAAGAAAACGAAAAATCCTTGGAGCGAGTTGAAGATGGTGAAGAGATACTGAAAGATAACGGTGTCCGAGTTGATGGCCATCAAACCAAAGGCCCAAGTTAACCCAAGAAGTGGGAGGAGGAAAATGGCGCCTTTGACTCCAGCCCTGTAAAAATATTAAAAAATCGTAGGTTCTTGTTAAGCGCTCATGGCAGTCAGACTTGACACCCCTGGTAGTCCAAAGTTATTACTCCGGCTTTAGCATGGCTGCCTTGATAGCGCTCTAGCATTTCAAAGAATTTATTCCTGCCAATTACCTCATCTGGGTCGAGTGTGACAAAATTAAGTTAATATCTTGCCAAAGGATATTAGTGCCGTGGCAGGACTCGAGCCGCGAACCATGTGATCCATAGTCTGGTTATGTGTCCACTAGGCTAAGACACCTCCACAAAATTACATCAATATATCATTATATCAAAATGTTAAACCAGAATGGTGTGAAATATAATAAAATATAGCTAATCTTGTAAATTGTAATTGAGTTGTATTTCAAGGGAGGCTGGTATAACTAAGTATGACTTATACGTCATGTTTTAGATGGAAACTTTAAACCACTTAACTAGAAATATACTGAATCCGTATGTTTCAGAAATTTGCTCATTACACCACTCCTTATACATGTAAATCGACTTTCTCAACTATAACAAATTATTATTACCAAAATCGTTTTCCATACATTAAACTCTCACCTCCCCCCTTTCTTTTTAAGCTCAAGAGCATTGATACGAACGTTGATATTCGTTGCAAGTTTTGTTTGATTCTATGACATTATTTTTTTCGAAGAATGAGACAATACATTCTAGGGAAGGAAGTGGCAAGAAAAGGAGCTTTAGAGACCTGAGCAGCACAGGCCTCTCTGTACATTAAAACAAAGTAATCTGTCTTACTTTGCTTGTTCTTTGCTGCTCCCAGCTTTTACATTCGTCGATTGAATGATGATTTTGAGAACCATACACATGACAGCCATATTAACCTGCAGTAAAGGAACAAGGAATACAAGGCGAGTTTACTTTCGAGAGCATATGTCATGACATGTTATCGGAAAGTAGAGTTAAATCCAAGAAACGGGTACATTTGTGATGGCATACGATATGATAACAAGAGAGAGAGAGAGAGAGAGAGAGAGA
>BEXV01001646.1:43980-70137 GCA_003118195.1 Hemicentrotus pulcherrimus
TCTAAATCTTCTGTTACTATCTTTCCCCTATTTACTACAACACTGGTTTTGCTAGTGATTCCAGTGACTATCAGAATGATGAACAACATAAAAGTGCCACGAACCCTCCATCAGAACCGTATCCATCATGGTCAATCGCCGTTGTTATGCCAACCACTAAGACGGGGATTCCCCATCCCAGCAGGGAGTAGACCTTCCAGCGACTGGTCTCCGAACCAAAGACCCTCACTACCATGTTGTAAAGATGCAGACCCTCCGTCAACATCCAGGAGAAGACGGAGAGGTAGAAAAAATGAAGGAGGATGGCAATTACTTTGCACGCAATCTGTAGGAACGAGACCATATGATAAAGCAGAAAATTGAAATCAAATCAATTCAATATGGTTTATTAAAAAGGTACAAAGTAATAGTCCTGGGACTGTGATAGCACTTTGTTTACAATGCTGATAATGACATAATCATCAATAAAAAAAACGACTTCAAAAGTTGTAAAACATACATAGGCATTAAAAATAAAAATCACACCTCCATAAGTACATTAATTTATTTAGGCAAGACATTTTGATTATGCTTATAGTCATAAGTATATACATGTGAGCAAAATAGTATGACATATTTCGTCACGTCTGCGTATCCTGTCATTAAATGGACTTCGAATAATGAAACAAACATTTAAACGGTCATGCCTAGATCTTTGGCCATTATCAGCCTAATCGTGTGTCCCTCAAGGTTGTTTATTGGGTCCATTGTCAAGACTAGCAACGAGGAGATGACATTGCTCAATCAAACAGTAGCGAGGTCCCAGGGTCGAAACCAGGTCAATTCGTTCGTACCCTTTGTTCAGGCATTCATTCTCATCACCAATTCCCTCAAAGAGGACTTAAAGCCATGGGTCCCCTGGGTGCTTACTTACAAGCATTACATTTATTCTTAGCAGTCAGGTGGAATCAAACCATTACAAAAAAAAATCATCATCTTCGCGCCCATTATTAGAAATGTATCGTCTGCTGGGATCCTCAAGGGAGTGAACTACAAGATAAAACTAAGTAAAATCGTCCTCCTGGCTCTTAGCAGCAGACATGCAATACCGTTTCTGAATACTACTTGTTTCTGAAGCTTGAACACTTTTAGTATTATATGTATATGTACATAATGGTATTCTATGTCATAGTATATTGTACTTATTTGTTTGCCATGCATGCAATTTTAATTACCTTTGCATGACCTGGGCTTTACTGTTATTTAATATGAAAAGATTATGTTATGTTCATTTGTTTTTTAAATATCGAATCAAGTTGTGATATGAAATGTGTACCCTGCTTGTGGAACGTATGTACTAGTAATACCAGTAATAATAATAATGGTAGTAATAATAATACTAGTACTGTTATTCATATGAGTAAAGCGCTTTTTACTAGGTTTCTAAGCACTTCACATTACGATTATTATTACACCGGTCACTGGATTTAATTGCTAATCCTCACATGATAGTGTACACACTCCGCTCCCTAGGGAGTATAAATGCAAGCCTACATGAACTACTAAAGGTTACCAGGCTCTCACCTTAATCTGGGTTTCTCCAACTCCGGCGATGAACAGAAGATTCGAAATCATGAGAGCCACTACCAGGTTCTTGTGAATAAACGTACGATCTGATTGAAGAGATCTGCATCAAATCGGGAAGTTTAAGGTAATGCAAAGTTTTAGGAAATCTTGAAAATCGGATGGATAGTCATTTTTCAAAATGTTGATATATTTGGATGCCCCTGTGGATGTATTATAAGCACTAGAAATTTTAGCCCCTAAAACACTTCTGCTTTCGAGAAATTGAATAAGCAATAATTAATTTGCCAATGCTTCCGGTAAATTCAAGAGGTCATTCCATGGTAGATTTCGGACTATGGAAATCTTAGTATATGCTGTTCTGATATATAATTTATACATGGGGAAAAGCAAATCTGTCGATTGTAGTAAAGAACCATAGTTTCAAAGCTAAAATGATTTCGGTCTTGAGAGGGAGCTTTACAGTACAAAGAGTTTTATTATTTACAATTTCATCAATTTAGATTTGATTTCAACCGCGACATAAGTCAATGAATATTGTTAATTCGCATATGCTTCCAATATGTTAATTTGAGCAAAATGCATGACACCATATCAAAACTTTGTATTACCTTTAACACATAATTTATGCTTGCCGATAAAGTTTGAATAAATTTTCCAACCTTTTAGAATATGCCAATTGATTCAGGTTCCGATTCGATTACAATAAAAAGAGCCGGATATATGTATTTGATGCATCATCGGGCAAGCAACGGACGAGTGTCAATACGGACATCTTCCAACCAAACACACTCGCAAAAATATGTCGCAAACGCACAATTTATGCTTGTATTACGGTGAGTAAAAATAAACTTTACACTATCATGACCATGTTCTTGGCACCGAAGAGGAAACATAATTGTACCGGTACCTCAAAAAAACAGTGCCTGGAATATTTGATTTATACAAGATCCTTCATAAACAAAGTTTAAAAATTAAAGGGGTAAACAAATACTCATGAAGCTGAAAAAACATCATGTAACCACTTTGGTCCAGGAGTTCTTTTATGTACGATAACATGGTAAATGTCGTCTTCTTACACACACAGAGACAGCTAAATTACAAGGAAACGGAAAACAGGTTATAAACCAAACGAAAATAAGTGTTATGTATAATTATAACTTTGCCATCACCGGAATATATCCATATATTTCTGTTCCTTATAGACTATGATAGAGCCTGTGTTTTGGCACGTGAGCGAAACAGGTTTCCATGTTGAACGCACATTGAAAAATATATACATTCAATTGAATTGTAGTTACATGAATCAAACAGTAACAAAGAGAAAGCAAAACGTCTCTGGCGACTTACCCGAGATAAGTAAAGGTGAAAATGGTAAGCACTAATGCTACAATGGAGATACTGCATCCGACATAGGTCAACCATTTCAGAGCGGTCTTGTGCGCTGCCGGAATCTGAAAGTTCGGAAAATGAGATACAAAAGATGAAGTGGAGGCTTCGTGGTATATAGTGATTCGTTCACTTAACTCTCAATCCAAGAGATGAGGGTACGAATCCCAGCTCGGCCTTAACGTCATTTGACAAGACGTTTAAATAATCCACATTTGCCACTCGATCCCCACCAAAGTGTATATGGGTACCCAGCAATTGATGGGGCTTTCCTTCATAAACAAATATATTTTAGTGTTTTTTAGAATTATTGCAGGAATCCCCGGATTAAGTTACCCGACAGGTATCATTAGGTGAGATGCTCAGTTAGTTTTGTCTTACACTATCATTTCACATTTATGTTATGATTGGAAACAAGTCGAGACAATGGAACAAAATCATAACTTTCTCATTTTTGCCCGGTTTAGTTCAAACTTTCACCGGACTATTAATTTCATTTTATATTTTCTTTAAAGGTAGTTTATTATTCAAGTTGTATTTCACTTTAAAGTATAGCTTCCCCACCGACCTCGTATTCGACGACCTGCATAAGGATAGCGAAGGAGGTCGTATGAGCACAGCGACATGATGACCGCCCGGACGATGACGAGTTAGGAAGTAGACTGCACCCTGCATCTGACCATACTCTGGTTGGACGAAAGGAAAATTAGATGAAATTGTTTCTTTTTAAAATTTCCATTTGCAACAAGTGTGAATTTTCACATAATTCTACAGGATTTACTACGTTCCATCTTCGCGTCGTGTCGGGATGTCGGGTTACACGAACTTTTGTGAGAACATTTTCCTATATTCGAGAGAGTTCGGGTAGTTTGAATGCAAATACTCTCATGTTTTTATTAAAAAATCAACTACTCGTTTTACATGTACTTCAGTGAAAACATTCCCACAATAAAGTTGATCTCTAGCTCTTGTATGTAGATGCCTGTATTTTGTAGTGAGAACTGTAGGGTCGAGACGCGAGTTTTCGCAGATTTGCTGTAGATTTTTTCCAAAAGAAAGGGTAAACTGGGCCTAACACTTTATAGGCAATAGGCGTGGTTTATTTCACAAACCTTACATATGACCGTTCGCGAATTAGGGCTTGATTAGTCACAAGAGTTTTTTTACCCGACGCGAAGATCTGATGGAACGAAGTGAGCCAAATCTGCAGACATGCANCTTGATTAGTCACAAGAGTTTTTATACCCGACGCGAAGATCTGATGGAACGAAGTGAGCCAAACCTGCAGACATGCAATGGGTACCGATCGGTGCAGCCAAAAATGATATTATTGCTTATTTTGGAGCACTAAAACAAAAAAGTATCATAGCGGTTTATCAAAGTATATTAAGAGAAACATAAAATACACAGCCTCATAAAATAAGAACCAATGAAGGCAGGATTGTACTGTGCCTTTATATCAAAGCGTCGCATGGTCACAAATTTCATAACTTAATTTGTTACAAGACAACCCTGTCATCACATTATGTATCAGTAATTCAGAAATATTTAGATAAACTACAAGCCAACAGTCAAACTTCCGTTTCAGAAAGCGAGTACGACACAGGGAGGTTTTCTGAATGGCACATTAAGAGTCAAGAAATAAAGAAACAATAATTAAGAAGAATAGAAGATGAAGAAAGGGAAAGAAGGACACCCACAGGAATAGCGGGAAAGACTAGAAGACAATGATAAAGTAAAAGAAGAGGACTTTAAAAAACAAGAAAGAAGAGGAAGAAGAAATCCTTTAAAAAAGGGTTATGCAATTCAAGTTTGAATGTCGATAACTCTTTTGTTACTTTATTATCATACTTCAATATGGTATCATTGAAAAACATGCTTATTTCTCTCTTCATTGAGATTAATTCACTGTTGAAAGTAAAAATAAATTTTGCAACGTTTCACTTTTGAATTCTCCATATTCAGGTTTACTGCACATCCCATGATAACATAATCATTACACATGGGGCGTCATTATAGAGAGGAATGAACAGACTTTCCAATTATATGACCGTCAAGTACGAGGATAAAGTAACAACTCAACCCTAAATTGCACCCAACAAAATGAGGAGTCTAATTAACTGCATCGATAGTGACCAATAGCAACCTTTCACCTCTCACCTTCGAGCTTCCCGCCAAAATACGCATTTAGCCTGGGTTTTTCTTTTCCTTGTTTTCCCGTTGACCACGATCGTCTGTTCGTCATCATCAAGCTCCTGTGATTTAACACGTGAGTAGGACTCATTATTAATATGGACTCATATTACTATTAATATGGCACGTTTTTTCTTCACACTGCAGGTTAGAGTGGTCTGGAGCGGTCTAGGAAGCGAACCGATCCAGAAGATCGCCGATGTGGCCTTCGATCTGGGCCGGTCAAGTTGTACATTTTTTTGTTTTGTATATGCTTCCTGGCACGGTTGTGTCTTCACACTCATCGTTAGACCGCTCTAGCGTAGACCGGTCGAAATAAGTTAGTGAGAATGGGGTCTTAAGTTCATTTTACTGTATACCTACCTGAGTCTGTGTGTTTCCTCAGTATTACTGACAACTATCGCAATTGCCTTTTAAAGTCTACTGCCATCATGGTTATTGTTAGTTTATCTCATCTTGATCATAATACTGTATATACGATGAACTTTAAGAAATGAATGAATGAATAGACGAATAAATAAATGAATGAATAAATAAATTGTTAAAAGAATGCCACAGAAGTAGATTTGACATAATAATTACCTTTGTCAAAGACATAAAACTATACGTTAATATACAACACTTGGGACATATTTAACATGATCCATACAAGATTTTTTTTTCCGTTTGTATATTCATCAATCGAAAATGTTAGACGCTAATTTTAAAGTCGTAAAAAGAAAACTAGTAAATGCCCACTCTCTTTTTATGAAAAAGAATGCAAGAAACAATCAGGAATAAATCAGGTGCTATTTTAATGACAAAGACTTTTTTTCTAAAAGCTGTTTTATTGGTTAGGGTGATTGTAACAACTCATTTAGGAATTTACCAAAATTAAAGTTTAATAGAAAAGATTTCATCCACTCTTGTAGACAAGATAAAATGCATTGATTGTCACAATTCATATTTGGAGAAACAGGGAAAAAACTGAATGATCGATTGTAAAAACACAAAAGAGCCCTTTAGATTGAGCAATCCATATCACTGAGCAGTAGCAGAACACTGGACTTAACTTTGGATGGGATGATGCCCATATCATTGGATTTAAAGTACACGTCTGGTCAATTAAAATTATTTATCCTTTGGTGAATAGGGACTCTGGCTATAAGTATCTTCCCTCTATATGATCCCGAGGTAGCAGAGAGCCAGAAATCGTGTGAAAAAAATCATTTGGCTTGAGGAAGTCCACAGGAGTAGATGGAAGCTTGCCTACAAAATTTAAAGTTGGTAGAAGCCCAAATTACATATTCAATCATTATTTCAAATGATACTTCACCTGTTTATGTCGCAGGGTGAACGTGACAGGAACGGAATGTTTCTTCACGCGATCAGTCAAAGTGAAGCTTAAAACCCCGCTTATCAGAGATTGCTCGATTGCAGTGGCATTTCCCTTTGAGCCCAAGCTAGGAAGAAAAAAAAGGAGATCATCTCATGACAAGCACAAGAAACACAGCGGTAAATATTCTACTGATATATGCTATTTTCGTAATGCAACAAAATTTGGCTTAACTTTCGAATAGAGTTAGAGTTATGGTTAGAGATAGGGCTATGATTAGGTAAGGTGTTACTTAGGAAATTTACGTCTTCATATTTAGCTTCAATGATGAACCTACGAACGTCTTGTCAATTTCTGTAATGGGTTATTCTAAAGTCGCTCCCCAAATTTAATGCACAACGCTTTGTGAAGTGCATTGATACGAATCCTTTTATTCACCTTTTTCAAATAAATCCATATCAATAGTCAGTATCTACATTGCATATAATAGTAAGGAGCAAGCCATTTTGTTTGTCCTACCTAGCAGCAACTAATGCATTCAATTCGCATTTGACTACTGAAATCATTGAAATACAATCATTCGTAACAGGTGAAAGAAATAATTTGCATCAAGGCACTTCATGAAGACATATCGTTAAATTTGGTTGCATTACAAAAATAGCCTATTTGGTTTAACCCGACCTTGAGTCCAAAATGACGTCTTTTAGAAGGAAACTTAGACCTCAGAATGACATCCTTTGTTAAACCAGATTTAGGACTAAAACCTTAACCCAGCTTTAGGTTTGAATTTTAGTAGAATAATCAAGGGTCAATGTGCATAGATTATCGGTAACGCAGTATTCAAAATTACTACCCACTATCAAAGCAATTTACCTATCAATTTTACTAACATATTCAAATGTATTGGTTTTATCTTACCTGGGTACCTAGTGACAATGTATTCCATTAACCTGTTATCAATGAATGGACTACAATACTCGGAATCCAATCTCGGAATACATCAGAACGTTTGATATGAATTTAACGAAATAAAATTTATGAGCAGAAAAGGGGGTACTCACTTTCTTCAAAGGTTAGTCCTAAATGTTCTAAAAACAAGTGTCATAAAAATAACACCAACTTAAAAAAAAAAAAAATTCTGAAAATATGGCTAGGGGCAAAAAAGCATTTGAACTCTTCTGTGTATCAGGTTGTTGTAGATTTGGCTTATGAGGGGGGGGGGGGCTTTTGTCCCCTGTACCTACGTGTCCCTGGATCAGCCAACGAAAAATTATTTAACGATAGCAGTAGTGTTTTGTTTCATCTTTGGTGAAGTTTGGCTCCAATCGTTTTGGTGTACCAATCACCTGAAAAACTAATTTGTGTTTGGCTAGAATATGTAAAATAAACCTTCCAAAAAACCTTTGCCTGGTATTTTATAGGGTAATGGTTATAGAACCCATTTCATGAGAATACCACTTATATCGATGCTGAATGAACGTAGAATACAAATTAAAAGGAAATACAAATATTTTCCCTTTGAGTATTGACAAAAGCAAATTAAAATCCCATTTTCCCAACCCCTCCAGATAATGGGTCAACAAAGTTCAAATTTTGCAGCTGTTACGGTGACGACATGACCCGAGCGGCTCGCCAATATCATAGCTCAAGCGAGGAGCTGTGCTTAATTAATGCAAAGACATTGTGAATGTGCGAACTCCACATAAGATGACATCAAGTCAATTGCTAGTTTTTAGGTTGACAACTTCTGATTTTCAAAGCAATGATAAATGTCGAATTTCCATAGAGCCGTTACTCCCCTGACAGACCCTTAACAGCATATCAGTTTATATTATTGTAAGAAATGGCCTTTAAGCTTTGCGTTGATATATGATTCATTTATTTAATTTTCACTTCCGACAGGGTCCTTGAGGAATAATATAGATATAATGACTGCTTTGAGAGGCATCGCTGTTTCTATGCGCCTCGGGGTCATATCAGGATGTAACGTTCCCGAGAGCCAGTATAAAAACAGCTATGCTTCGAATTTTAAAAGCAGTCCATATATCTTTGATGTACCAAGTTCACAAACAAATCTGCAAAGAATTCTTATTCATCCTTTTCTTGAGTAAAGACTGATTAAAACATCACAGAAAATCCGAGACAATGTTTGTAAATATTCGATGGAAAGTTGCTTGGATGTTACGATTATTTGGGAATCGCAAACACACTGCTCTGTATTTTGTATCCGTGCTCTCACAAAGAAATTATTTACACCTTAACCAATTTGGAGCTCAGCAAAATGTATTTATGCGGTCCGTAACCGGGGCAACGGGCATCTTTTAAAAACTATCTACCGGTAGGCGGGCATGCGGACATCTTTTAAAAAACGATTGACCGGTAGGCGGGAATGGATAAAATCACGGCTCCAATTTCGACCAATCAGATGGCTAGATTTATTCAACATACACTGTTGGCCATAATGGTAGAATACTTATTTTTTACCCCAATTCATGGAATGATTTTGACCACGATTTATTCCTGATAGATCTAGATAATTATGCCCCCATGAATAGAAAAAAAACAAAGAAAATGCAATAAATGATCAATAAATCATTGAATTTTGCCCCGATCCCTAACAGAAAAAATCCTCCGTGTGGCCATTTCTTGAACCATAATGCATGGCCCTACAGAGGATTTTTTTCCTGCTGGGGACCGGGGGAAAATGCAATGAATTATTGATAATTTATTGCATTTTTAAAAAAAAATTGTATTTGTGGGGGAGGCGACGTACCCTAGCCCCCGCTGCGTACAGTCATGATTCAGTGGCTAAGCAATGGCCTCGTTAATGTGACGGTGACGATCAGCTTTATTAATGCCCCTTTGTGAGGGATTAATCATCATTACTATCAGTTATGACTGAAGGGCGTAGGTCCCCTAGTTGATTAGCATAATAACACACACATGATTTAGCAGTCACGCAAAAAAACAAAAAAAAAATCTGAGAATGTATACTATTATCTAGATCTATTAGGAATAAACCATGATCAAAATCATTCCATAGATTGGGGTAAAAATATATCATTCCACCATTATGACCAACAGTGTACTACTAAAGAGAGGTATATGAAGAATGCTATCAAACATGAAACACTGTGAACAGAACCCGGTCCGACTTCTATGCGACCGCGCAAGGACGCGTCGACTAGTCTTCTCAACAAGTACTTTTTTTAACATTTCACTGACAGGATGTAAAATTGAATATCACTTGGTAAAAGTAGTCATTATTTGAAACTCATATTTGAATACAATATTGAACCTTCTTACGGCAAGAGCGAAAAAATTTTTAGATGAAGAAAAGAAGAGAAAATAATAATTACTCTGTAACTTTGATGTCAAAGGCGTCATCGTCCACTGCGTCGGTTACCGCTTCGTTATAAACTACAGCCACGGATAGGGAGCCTGTTGAATCCATAGAAAATACAACCTTGTTTCATATTCCCTCGTTTTCATTTAGATTTTAAATTCATCATTATAACAAATTGAAATCGTAACACACATATCGCCATGAGCAAATTCTTTATAGAAATGTAACAGTTGTTAAACGTGGCCAAAATCGAAGGTCAAGTTATCAGGGTAACACCGCATAATTATCTTCAAGGAATTAGAGTCCTGAGAGAATATCGCGGCAATGAAGGGTATCGCTAATAATTCACTCCAAATGGCTAAAATTAAGCATGGCTATAATGAAATGTTTAAGTTGAACGATTCTTCCGCTAAATATAAAAAATTCTCCCAAAACGTAAAAGGGTCTCCCCTCCCCAATTTTTTTAACAACGTTCTCGAAATGTTGTTTATAAACGCCACGACAAGGTTCTATATTTTCTGAGTTATTGATATATGAAATCCCATTGACAAAACTTTAACATGGAACATAACTTTTTTTTTTTAACACTGTTTAATGACGAGTTCGGGAATAGGAGGGAAGGGCATTCCAAATATTAGCTCAATATACCTGCAATATATTCAAGATTCAAGATTACCTACGAAATATCATTAAGAATGCCTGAGAAGTCTTATTCTAAAATGTTAGGAATCAAAATGTCCTTTTTTATTTATTTTGTTTGGACACCCAATACAACCTTCGACATCTTGCACGTTTTCAATATTGCAATGTATCGCTGCACTGGCGTCGGAAAAGAGGTCGTCTTGAAGTGATGCCGCAGTTCTCTGGACGTCGCCTTCGCCTCCGATGGTGAACCAGTTGGTGGGCGAAGCTCGGTCAATGTTTTCCACCAAGATGACTATGATATGGGAGGAGAGTAAGAGTAAAGGTACAATTTAAAAAGTGTAATTTGCACAAAACAATAGGCACCAAATGATGAAACGATTTCTTATTGATCAAAATGGCTTTGCATAATGACCTTTTTCCGATTATGACAAGCTCAATGGTATTCCTTTTAACACTGGTGATAAATAATCTTGTGCTAAAAAACATTTAAATTATCTTGAAGCCTGTGATATATATTACATGATAAATACAAAGTGGCACAGGGATAGTATATGCGTGGCATGTAAAGCGTTAAACTTTGAACTTAAAATTTACCCATTCCATCAGTTGATACGGATGCGTTTTGATCAGACTGTTGAGCATACATCGTGGTTATCCTCTCACTGAATACAGTAAACTCCATGGCAACTTCCAAGGTCTGGTGGGAAAGAAAAAAAAATCAATATATATTGATAACTGCAAAACAAAGCTATACGAGTACGTTTAAGAATCTACGTCTAGAATTGTACATAACTACACTGTCATAATCTCTTATTATATGTACTAGTATAACTACTACTACTACATAATACTGCTACTACTGCTACTACTACTACTACTGAAATTCCACTTCTACTATTACCTTAACTGCCTTTACTATTACTATACTACTGCTGTTGCTGCTATAAGTACTCGTAACACTACTACTACTACTACTACTACTACTACTGATGCTGCTGCTACTACTATTACTCCTACTTATACAACTACTAATAATACGATTACTATTTTTTCTACTACTGCTACATATTCATACTCCGCGTTTACGTAGCGCTTAATCAGCTATATTAATACCCTGGTCATCGGATTTCGCACACAATGTATGCGCACTCTCCACTCCCTTTGGGGAGCATTCTAGCCAGGCGCCATTTTACAGACGCTCACAATGTTGTGCATACTTCGCATCCTACCGTGTACCCATTTAACACCTGGGTGAAGAGTGGCAAATTTACATTAATGTCTTGCCAAAGGACGTCATAGTGCCGTGTTGGGATGTAAACCTCGTATATACCTTGTGATCTACAGTCCGGCGACTAATCCACTGAAAAAAACACAGACACATATTCTATTATAATGTTTTTATTTCATGCAACTAAAATGATCGTGTCACCGCTGTGAAATTAGGTAATGGAGTTAATTAATGAAGCTTCATCACGGCAAATTATGAAAGAGCCTCTTCATATTTCATAGCAATTGCATTCAAAATATTACACATACAAACAAATTACCTGGCCAATCAGAAACTGCTCCAGTAACTTGTTGATTCCAAGTAATTTCTGTGTGATAAACATAAAAAAGATAAAATTGAAACAATCGTAACTAGTTAAGCATAATATTTTTTAAGGGAAAAAAGGGGTTGGCGTAATTCCTTGAGATTGCCGTGCCGAATTTATCAAGCCGAGAACCATCTAAATCCAGCAAAAAAATTAAATAGCGTACTGTGTCTGACGCCGTTGAAGCGAATTGGATGAATCTCTTTTCTTTACTATTTTCCTCGGTTTGTATCGTTACAAAATTAAGAATTACATTGCCAAATATTGTTGTTTTAATGTATTCTACTCGTCTTGTATTAATGAATGTATTTGAGATCCAATCCTCGCTCAGACAATTGCTATAATATGCGCAAAATGTAGACCTTGATTCGTTCATTAGTAGTCTAGATCTGAGGTGGTAGTAAAGTTACAGTGTAATGATATAAGCTTAATAATAACAGATCCATTCCTAATGCTAAGCTCAGTACAAACTAGTTAGCGAGACCGTCTCCTTATACTAGATCTACTGATGTAATATAAGTAAAAAGAAAATATGGAAGTCTATATTCCAAGTCTAGATTTAGATCTACCACATTTATAACACAAACTGAGTTCTGCATTACATGTAGTGAGGATTGACTGCAAAATGATGTGCCACTTGTGCTGTACATTCAGCGTTATCATTTTAGATCTAAAGATCTGACAGAGTCAATAATATATTTGCCATTTGACATTTCAGATATCCAGTACGTATAATGACATAAGCTGAAACAAGAACACGGGGTGTGGTCAGTCAGATGCAAAGTACACCCTGGGGAGTGTTTCACAAAGACTAACATCGACTTTAATTTAAACTTAACTATTGCAGGCTATTCATGCCACTGTCTGCCATTGTTGTTGAAAAAAAAAAGATTACAATATAACTTAAGTTTACATTGTAAGTACATTTTTTCTTCAACAATGAACTATCAAAACATTTAAATTCTGTAGATTTGTGACGTCCCTTGAGAGACCAATGGCGAGAGCAACCGGTGGCATGAACAGCCTGCCATATTTAAGTCTAACTTAAAGTCGATCTCATTCCATTCTTCGTGAAACACCCCCTCAGGTGTCGCATAAACAACATGTAATAATTATGTGTAATATGTCATAAGAGTGAACTTAGGAAAGATTTCACGCCCACTGCCGAACGTTGAAATAGGCAACCGGACTTTGAATGAAGGACAGGTTTTTAATATACTAGTAGTAGGTGTCCTTGTGCAATTAGATCTCAAATGGAATAGCCATGTAAGCACCATGGTTACCAGGGCTAACTGGAGAATGTCCATGTTTAGACAACTCATACCCTTCGAGCTCAGCTGTGAGTATTTATTGACTGTGTATACACTGGCTATGTTTAAGCTTTTGGTGGACTTTGCTGTCCCCATGTGGCATCCAGGGTTTTTTTTTCTACAAAGATCCGAAGTTGAACGTATCTCTAAATTGGGCTTAACATTTATGGAAAGCCGTTAGCATCTATGAAAATGAACATTTTTAAAAGGCATGAAATGTTGAATCAAATCGTTCATATTTTCTATTATCATGGGAGATTTCATGTTCTTGATGTTGAATTATGAAAAGTATAAAAGACTTGAATTTTCGCTTTTATATATATTTCATTTTAAGCTACAAACGGCTCTACATAATTTTTAACTCCAACTTAGAGTTAAGTTCGACTTATGATTATTGTAAAACACCTCCTGGTCTTATCAGCAATGTATTCAATTAGAACAGAAATGTTCTTAAAGGCACTTGATATTGTTCAGATGACGAAAAATGGTGCTAAGGTATCGAATTCAATGCTAGATGTACAATTAATGATAATCTAAAAGTTTGAGTGACAACAGACCACTATTAATGATAAATATTGGGAAAACTTATCTGATCGATTCTGTAATTCTCCCAACTAAATCATTACAATTTAAATACATTTTAGGTGAATTTGAATCGTGATAGAGCAATGAATTGGTATACTATTCCAGACATCAAAGTGTTTACAGATTTTAAAAAGCCTGTCTTACGTCTTTTTTTCATGGAAAAAACGGTTTGGAATAGTCAAAAAAATGGTTTGGAGAATTTACTCTTTAGAGGGTGTTGCACAGTCACGGTGACGCCTTCAAAGAAAACAAACAATATCTTTGTGGCTTGAGAATTTTTTTTATTTATAGAAAATCCTTTTATTTTTTAGATTTTTTTAAATTTAAGTTTAGCCCAAAGGTCAGTAAGACATCATGACCAGATGTTTGGAACTCCTTACTAAATTCAATAAGGCATTGTTCATCTCTCTCTTCTTTTTCTTTTTAAAGCATTTCTTTACAACCTCTTATATCCAAGTATCTAGCCTACAGAATTTATTTCAACATGCAGTAGGCAATAATCATTGATATCTCAAATTTTGGTCACAATGCGTATTTTTTATTCTTGGTTTCCTTTATTGAAAAGTAATACATTTGTTTCCATTCCCCATTCCCCCATTCCCCCATTCAACACAGAGCTACGTGCACGTCCACTATTCGCTGCACACTCATACCAGGGATATGAGAGTTATTAAACTAACATATTAATAACTATTTCTTATATGGCACTTTTCAGGTGGACCCTATCAAAGCGCTTTACAGATATATATATTATTACCCCGGTCATCGGATTCAGGCTTACCCGCACACAATGTATGCACATTCTCCACTCCCTGGGGAGCATTCCAGCCAGGCGTCATTTTTACAAGCGCACACTTGCTAATCTAAGCACATTAGCTTTCGCATCCTACCGGGTACCCATTTAACATACCCTGCTCATACAAACATGTACGCTTGCGTGTGTGCGTGTGTGAGAGAGCTTGTGCGCGCGCTAGCACGCACACACACACACACACACACACGCCCACACAATATACACTCACACAACACACACACAAACTCATTAACAAAGATCGTTTAAACACGTTTTCTATTATATGTATTTGTCTATTATAAGATGTAGAACGGAACGGTATAGGCCTAGGCAGAGCCCATGCAATCAAAATACCTTATTCGGATAAATTTACTAAATTAATCTTTGACTGTTTTTTTATTACTTTTTAATGTTTTCTCTCTCTCTCTCTTTCTCCCTCACTCTTCCTTCCTTTTTCTCTATTCCTCTCTGTCTCTGTCTTCTCTTCTACTTCTCTTCCTGCTACTCCCTCTCTCTCCTTTCTCTCTTACTTTAAGCCTTACTCTCTACTCTTCTTTTTTCCCCTCTTTCCTCCTTACTCTCCCCCTCTAAAAGTGGTTCTAAGACAATTACCCCCTCGGCAAATCACCCCCTAGGAAAATTACACCCCTGAAAATTACACCCTCCCTGTAAAACTACCCCAATCCACCCCTAGGACAATTACCCTCGGAGAATTGTCGTCCTTTCAAAAGCCCTCCATTTTAAGTTTCGTCTGTTGTTTTTTTAATTTATGTTTTACTCAAATCTGTTACCCATATACCTTTTACCTTAAGAAATAAATGGATAATATGAATATGTCCTACAGTCTTTATTTCATATTGTCAGTCTTATTACAGGATTTTGAAAAGGTTGTTTGTCCTTGTTATTTTTTACTCATAGGCCTATACCTTTTATTTTCTCTTCCTGATGACTTTTCCGTTGCATTTCCTTCTTCCTTTCCTTTGAACGGAAGTTAGTCTATTGGATTATAATAACATGATGGTATATGATTCACACTTCTCATTCCAAATCCAGTATCATTCTTTTATTTCTTATAACATGATGGTATAGTATTGGTATGTATTGTTATGTATTTTTGTTCAGTATTCCTATCGAAACAAATTGCACAACTAAGCTTAAGCTGCGAGATAGATTTTGATTAAATGAACCATTTAATAATGCGTCCCTCTTTTTTCACCCTTTCTCTATTACTGCAACACTCTCAGTGAGTATTTAAAATCTCTGCCTTATAATTACAAACCTGGATGATATACATGAGGGATGTATTTATGTAATTATTGGCTAACAAAAGAGTCAGTCAAATTAAAGGTTATACAAGGTTTTCGTATGGACTCATGAATTTGGTTCAAATGAACATATTTCAAGCATATGCGATTTTACAATATTCAATGATGGCTGTCGCGGTTGAAATCGAGTCTAATGATGAATTGTAAAAATAATTTCTTAATAGTGTATGGCTCCCTCTCAAGACTGATATTAATTTAGCTTTAAACCAATGTTTCTTGGATACAATCGACCGGTTTGCTATTCTCATTTGAAAATTATATTTCAGAACTACATATTTTGAGATTTTCATGGTTTCAGCTATCATGGAATGGCTATTTGAAATATTTGAAATTTACCGGAAGAACCAGTAAAATTTGTATTATTCAATTTCTAGAAAGCAGAAGTGTTTTAGGGGCTAAATTTTCTAGTGCTTATAATAAATCCACAGGGACATCCAAATATATTTACATTGTAAAGAATTACTATCCATCCAATTTTCACAATTTCCCAAATTTTGCATTACATTAAAGGTAAGCTTTTTATCTTCACTCAAATCTTTAATACACGTTGCACAACATGTGATCAACCTTCAGTCTCGATAAATATCTGAAACTCTACCCTTGCTCTCTTTCTCTCTCTTTTGCTATTTCCATTCCCCTTTCTTTCTCTCCGGATCAGAATGGCAATAATACTGCTATNATTCCCCTTTCTTTCTCTCCGGATCAGAATGGCAATAATACTGCTAATTTGGAAATCTGTTTACAGCGCACATTATTCTGGGCAAAGTCTAGGAAAATATAATTAGATAGTAATTAAAATACACCAGTTTTGTCGTCGAAATTCTCTTGTACTAAGTTTTGGCAGAATCTGTGAATGTGGGTCAAAAGTCCTTACTCAATTTTGCATTGATTTTGTACATTAGAATATAAAAGATATTAATGTTAACTCAGACTCAAGAAAAGGCTTATGTAAAAGTAATATTTATGATATTCTCTTTGTTCGGCCTAAAATGAAACCTTGTTGTATTGCCCTTTAGGTGCCAAAACATGGGTCTGTCGGTCGGAAATTTTTTTAATATTATTTTTTACACTTTTTTTGTCGCCCTCTCTTGGCCAATATTTTTCAGTTTTGATTTTTTTTCTTTCTTTCCCCCAGTCCTCTTTTGGCTGATATTTCTAAATTTTTAATGCTTTAATTTATGTGTTTCAGCGACATCATTCCATTCATATCTTTTTCACCTCATCATAATCCATGGTTTGCAACTAGCTGATGAAGTTGG
Source organism: Hemicentrotus pulcherrimus (assembly GCA_003118195.1). Taxonomy (NCBI): domain Eukaryota; kingdom Metazoa; phylum Echinodermata; class Echinoidea; order Camarodonta; family Strongylocentrotidae; genus Hemicentrotus; species Hemicentrotus pulcherrimus. The sequence continues at coordinate 61,296 of BEXV01001646.1, forward strand.
TTCTCAACTACCTGTGAAGATAGTGGACAAATTGTACAGATGGTCCCGGGCAAAAAGTGGTCTCTTCACCAACCAAAGAAGGGGACCGAAACAGACACAGGAAAAGACAGCCAGACACTTTTGCGTGCAACAGGTTAAAATCATAGCCTATTACAAATGTCTGTTTCTTTAAAAACTGGCCCACTACAAATAATATGCTCTTCATTCCTGTAGTCAGTTCTGGTTCCAATTTTATGTTTGTATCCGTTTTTTGAGTCTGAAATGAGTCAAGTCTGCCAAGAAATTGTTAACAATTCAAATACATGAATGTTTGAACTCACTGTATCTCCATGTTTTAATCCGAGTTGTACAATTTACAAAGTTTNATTCAATTAGAACAGAAATGTTCTTAAAGGCACTTGATATTGTTCAGATGAGGAAAAATGGTGCTAAGGTAGCGAATTCAATGCTAGATGTACACTTAATGATAATCTAAAATTTTGAGTGAAAGCAGACCACTATTAATGACAAATATTGGGAAAAACTTATCTGATCGATTCTGTAATTCTCCCATCTAAATCATTTCAATTTAATTACATTTTAGGTGAATTTGAATCGTGATAGAGCAATGAATTGGTATACCATTCCAGACATTAAAGTGTTTACAGATTTTTAAAAGCCTGTCTTACGTCTTTTTTTCATGGAAAAAACGGTTTGGAATAGTCAAAAAATGGTTTGGAGAATTTACTCTTTAGAGGGTGTTGCACAGTCACGGTGACGCCTTCAAAGAAACAAACAATTTCTTTGTGGCTTGAGAATTTTTTTATTTATAGAAAATCCTTTTATTTTTTAGATTTTTTAAATTCAAATTTAGCCCAAAGGTCAGTAAGACACATGAATTTGATTCAAATGAGCATATTGGAAGTATATGCGATTTTACAATATTCAATGATCGCTGTCGCGGTTGAAATCGAGTCTAAAGTGATGAATTGTAAAAATAATTTCTTAATGTTGTATGGCTCCTTCTCAAGACTGATATTAATTTAGCTTTAAACCAATGTTTCTTGGATACAATCGACCGATTTGCTATTCCCGTTTGAAAATTATGTTTCAGAACTACATATTTTGAGATTTTCATGGTTTCAGCTATCATGGAATGGCTATTTGAAATATTTGAAATTTACCGGAAGCACCGGTAAAAATGTTATTATTCAATTTCTAGAAAGCAGAAGTGTTTTAAATTTTCTATTGCTTATAATAAATCCACAGGGACATCCAAATATATTAACATTGTAAATAATTACTATCCATCCAATTTTCAAAATTTCCCCAACTTTGCATTACATTTAAGGTAAGTTTTTTATCTTCACTCAAATCTTTAATACACGTTGCACAACATGTGATCAACCTCCAGTCTCGATAAATATATGAAACTCTACCCTTGCTCTCTTTTTCTCTCTCTCTTTTGCCATTTCCATTCCCCTTTCTTTCTCTCCGGATCAGAATGGCAATAATACTGCTAATTTGGAAATCTGTTTACAGCGCACATTATTCTGGGCAAAGTCTAGGAAGATATAATTAGATATTAATTAAAATACACCAGTTTTATTGTCCAAATTCTCTTGTACCAAGTTTTGGCAGAAGCTGTGAATGTTGGTCAAAAGTCCATAACAAGTACTGACAATTTTGTATTGATTTTGTAGATTAAAATACATTAGAATATAAAAGATAATGTCAACTCAGACTCAAGAAAAGGCTTATGTAAAAGTTATATTTATGATATTCTCTTTGTTAGGCCTGAAATAAAAACTTGCCGATTGCCCTTAAATGAGCTACACAAAGAAAATTTACTAACAACTGATAATTAGAACAAATTACATATGGATGGAAAGATTTTCTCTTGAAAAACACAAATAATTTGATGAGAAATCATATAGATATCATGGAAAGGCGTAAAATGCAATTTTTTCAAGACCCTTCTTAGACCCCAAAGCGCCCCCAAACGTAAGCCCAACACACGAGCGTAGCAAGCTCTGAATAGTAACGTCACACCCTGAACAAACAGCTCGGTACCGGCCGCATACCGGAGTCGCGCGTGTATTAGTCGACAGCTAGACAGCCGTGTCCAGGGTGTGATGTCACAATAGTGACGTCATACGAAGGACTGCTGAAGGCAGTAAATCTGGACCTCAAAACTAACATTTTTTAAAGTTGATTTCTGCGGGCCCAAAACATATTTTGAAGAGGAAATTTGTTGTATTTGATCAGTAAGGCTTCCCCTTTGCAATGATATGAATTTTGCATCAATTCAAAACACTTTTGCTTCTTGGTGTGACTCCTTTAAGGTGCCAAAACATGGGTCGGTCGGAAAAACGTTTGTTTATTCATTTTTGATTTTTTTTTTTCTTTCTTTTTCCCAGTCCTCTTATAGCTAATATTTCTCCGTTTTGAATGCTTTATTACATGTGTTTCAGCGTCATCTTTTCATTCATATCTTGTCCACCTCATTTTAATCCATGGTTTGCAACTAGCTGACGAAGTGGGTTTTCAATTACCTGTAAAACTTGCTAAAGATGTGAAGATTGTTGACAAATTGTACAGATGGTCCCGGGCACAAAGTGGTCTCTTTGCCAACCAAAGAAGGGACCGACACTGACACAGGAAAAGACAACCAGACACTTTCACATGCAACAGGTTCAAATTATAGCCTACTACAAATGTCTGTATCTATAAAACTGGCCCACTACAAAGAATATGCTCTTCATTCCTGTAGTCAGTTCTAGTTCCAATTGTATGTTTGTATCCGTTTTTTGAGTCTGAAATGAGTCAAGTCTGCCAAGAAATTGTTAACAATTCAAATACATGAATGTTTGAACTCACTGTATCACCATGTTTTAATCCGAGTTGTACAATTTACAAAGTTTCAAACTAACTTACACTAATTGCTGGAAACTTAAATAAAGGAACAATATCTGAACAATTTCAACACTGCGCATGCGCGGCATTTAATTCACGGGGGGATAACACTGAATGACCACAGTTGATATTCACTCTTTGATTTGAGACTGTCAGGCAATTTATCAACGGATTCCAAATTGATTAAAAATTAAAAATTTGTTTCGATGTATATGTCCTTTCATCTCGTCTTTATGTAAATTTTCAATGTTTTTAGTGCCTTCAAAATGTGCCATGAATATAAAAGTGTTGTGAGCCTTTTCCGTAGAAAACTCTAAACAGCGACCGTCGCCTTAAAGGTAATACAAAGTTTTGGGAAATTTTGAAAATTTGGTGGATAATGATTCTTTACAATTTTAATATATTTGGATGCCCCTGCGGATGTATAATAAGCACTACAAAAATGGCCCCTAAAAAATTTCTGCTTTCGAGAAAAATTGAAAATAACATTTTATCGGTGCTCCCGATAAATGTTGATACGTTTCAAATAGCGCGTACGGCCGTACAATGGTAGCTGCGACCCTGAAAATTTCAGAATATGTAGTTGTGATATATACCTACCAAACGGGAATAGCTTATCGGTCAAAATTAGTCAAGAAACATTGTTTTATAGCTTAATTAATATATTGACCTTGAGAGGGCGCTATACAACATAAAGAGTTTGTTATTAATAATTTCATAACTTTAGACTCGATTTCAACCGCGACAGCGATTACTGCATATTGTAGGATCGCATATGCTTCCAATATTTTCATTTGAACAAAATTCATGACCCTATACCAAAACATTGTATTACCTTTAACTCTCCCTGGTTTCTAGCTGGTGCAGTGCATTGTATAAACACATACACGAGGCCGGGGTCTACTTGCATGTTTATGCTATCAGGATTTTGATACTAGGGCAGACGACGATGGAGAATTTGGGAATAATTTGATTTTGAGCATTAAAAAAAAATACATATTTTTTCACTTATTAATTTTTTAAAAATCTTTAAAAAACGGTTTAAAAACTAAAAAAAAAAAATGCCGACCATAGATTTTCAGATTTTGGGATCGGTCGTAAAGGGCAATACAACAGGTTTTTATTTTAGGCCTTATGAAGACACCCTTGTTTCCCTTATTTCAGGTAAGCCTGATCATTGAGTGATTACAAATGGACAAAATTGATTTACATGGATGCTATCTACCGTTCTTTTTCTTAAACGTCTTGTGTCTTTATCTTTCATTGGTTGATATCATCCTGACTTTCTTTCACGCATTTACTGAATCTTTGAGGTTAGTTAAAGGGATCCAGTAACTAGTTTGTAGAAGATTCTGAAACGAAATTCTGGAATTAACTCATGCTGCAATGATAATAATAAACCTATAGGTCAGTCAGAAACCCCATGACATTTACAAGCCGATCGCCTATCTGATTATCAAGATATTTATGATTGGAATTACAAATTTTGAAAGCCGTTTGCCAAACGGTTTTAACAACACTACAGTTTATTGGGGAAAATGAGTATGGTGAAACCGGTCACTCAAAGATTTTTATTTTGTTGAGGTACTTCTTGATCATTTTGAAGCGCGATGTTTTTAGGGCTTCAATATTTCACCATATCACAGACACTGATAACACGTAGGGCCGTGTATCTCAGATCATTGTTAAACGATCCCTTTAACATCCAAGTTATCAAGTGCTATTCTAGACAAAATAATACCTTATGCACCTTACACACCTTATACATGTGGAATGGCGCAATGAAGAAGCGAGAAGTGAAATTCTAGATATCATGAGGCAAGTAGGTAGAAGGAGGTTTAACATGATTAAAGGTTATCCCAGGGAGTCATCTCCTTGGTTATCCTATGGATTAACACAATGTTCTGTGGAAGCCTAGATACAATACATCATCTTCAAAAAAGACAAAAGCATTCGGTACATCAGCCCAAACTTGGTACAAGGAGATGTTGGTGGCACGTTTTAAAAACCCTGGTGCTCAGTAATCGCTGGTAGATGAATTATGGATACGGTATTATTTAACAGGAAATAAGGTACCTGCACAATTAATTCAATTTCAAAGGTATAATTCATTTTTTTTTTATGAGCTACTAATATTACCCATAATTGTTGATACGCATGCCATATCCCATCTCTCTTTATTAACATCAGTAGAAACATTTATTTGTAATAATCAAAATGCAGGAAAAAATTCTCTCTTCGTAAGTATATCGTGACGCATATTAGTATAAACACGCGTGAATGTATTGCATGTGATAAATGCCATCATGTCATATTAGCAATTTATTGAATTGAAGACTGTAATCAATGCACGTGTGTTCCATTGACAAGCACTTAATACACTATTCCAGGTATACATCCAAGAGTGATCAATGTTTTCGAAGAGAGTCATATAGTACAACCCCCCTCTCGCTAACAAAAAGTAAAACACGATATCACGGATTGTAAATGAAATATAAGTATGTGAAATGAAATAATTCATTGTCTGCTTATCAAGAAGGTTGTTCTTTTTTTTTAGTTATTTACATTCATAACATCATTATCATACGATCAATAGCATAATAATATACTTTTTGCAGTAAATCAGTTATACCAGGGATATGAGAGTTGATTATACATTAGTTAATACATATTAATCATAGAAACGAACCATCAACTTTTAAAAACGTTTTTTGTGTGTCTTTTTGTACACTGATGATTTACGACAGTATGAATACAAGTAAACAAATCCCTTTTGATGAATAGCTGCGTAATTGTATTAATAAATCTAATTTAATTCGGTGGGAATGTATTTTTGACTTTAATTGGTAATCAATTACACAGGTAAAAGACTATTATACTTCAGGAATTGCATCAATCATCTAAAAACTCATAAACAAAACTATAAACTTTTTACATTTCTGATGTGTCTAATCACTAACATGATCAAAACGAGTGAATCACACATGATATATCTGTTGGTAACAATAACAGCAAATTGAAGTAAACTAAGCTCTATATATGCTGTATACATTTTTGCCTTAATCACATGAGTGCAATGTAGTGCAAAATTGTGTTAAAGGTAAAGACCAGTTATGGTCATGCGATTGCATTTTGAAAGAAACGTTGTGGAATCTATCAGAAAAGGTTGATTATCTAGCATATAAGTATTGGTGAGTACTGCAAGGTTCTGGAATCATCAAAATGTCTTCGTAAGTTACAAGCACTTAACACAGAAATATGTATATGGGACTATACGCACACGTGCGCGACACGTGCGTTTATCTCTCACAGACCATGGATAAACTAATTTACCAAATATATCAATTAGTAGGCGGTTTCCCTGGAAAATTGTTATCATCATGTATTAGTCAAAACATAATCCTTCAAATGATTGTTGATAAGAGCTTCCATTTCATTTTTTGAAATTGGGGCGTTTCCAATACTGGTCTTTACCTTTAATAATATTCAATAACATTAATAACACCATTTCCCCGAGTAGGAAACCCCCACCAGAACCCTATGTCATTGGCTTACTTCGAATCATCGGACCATCGCCTCTTCCACTTCAAACGAGGTCTCTGTCGTTGTGACGTGGTTTCGTAGTGTCCGTCATAAATGAAGGTTCTCTCTCATTGTTAACACTCGAGAGCAAAAAAATAATTGGGGTAATCAAAATATGAAATAAAAAAAGAAATCGGGGCGGCATGTACATTCATGAAAAATCAACCACCTAAACACATTGCCTCTCCCACCATAAAAGAGGTCATATTCTCGTGATAATCTGACAGAATGAGTTAATTCATAGGGTATGTAAAATTGCTCTCAGTGGTCGGGACGGAAAGGGAATCTTCTGAAGAGATCCTGTGACGATACATCGAAACACCTTCTGAAAATCTTTGTGTTTGAAGGCGTAAATAAGTGGGTTCATTGCAGAGTTGCTCAAGCACAGACATATACCAACTACATAAGAAATTGCATTCGGGCTGATGATCAAAACAGGAAAGGGTAGTAAACAAATGAGAAAGGCTACAGTAACCACTACCAGATTGTTTGTGATCGTAACTTCATGAGCTTTAAATCTGTTAGCCACGACTTGCCTCTGCTGATTAACTTGTCTCATAGGTAGTTCTCGGATCTCGGCTTGATGACTTAGTGACGGAACATCTCGATTAGCTTGCTGTTGTAACTGGTCTAATGGATTTGATTCTATGGCAGCAGCTATTCTCCTCGTGTGAGCTTTTACGTGAAGAGCGATTTTAATATAACAAGTCAATATCACCGAGATGCAAACAACGAAATATATTGAGTCGGTAGCAAGAATGAAGACAGAAAAACCGTTTCTAGAGCTATACGATAGTTCTGGCTCATACATTTTATTTCTTGAGTCGTAAATAAACCACAATGATTCATTTAGAGAAAAAAGTGGCACACATATTGCTCCTACTAAGGCCCATATACCGATTATAATGAGTGTTATTTTTAGCTTTGTGAAAAGTTTTTTATATATATTTGCGGATCTGGTAATCTTGACACACCTGATTATTGCGATCCATGTCAAAGTCAAGATACTGGTATATACCGAAATGATGAGGAACAGTCCATAAACAGCGGGAAAACTTTTTGGTACTGACGGTTCGTATGGTGTCAAAAGCGCCACGACTTGTAGAGGAGCAAAGAAACAAGTTATCAAATCGCAGCATGCCAGGTTGACCAAGAAGACATTAGTTTGGGTTTGCAGTTTAGTCGACAGGAATACCGAACAAATCGTCAAGCTGTTTCCTACTATGCCAGTGACTGTCATCAAGATGAGAAATGATGCAATGATATACTGAGAATAATTACTCAGTATCACATCCCCTAGCGCCCCTTCTGTTGAATTCGTATTAAGATACATGACAACTCTTGAAAATAGAGAAGAGTCCGGAATCCTTTATTTTCAGTAAGACTATACAATCCATAGAGTCGGTATGCACAGTTTTTAAATCGTCAGGCCTGAATCTACTGAACCTGCATGCGATGGGTTTCACAGACTAATGGAAGGGTGATGTCAGATTAATCACTGCTTTCTTTCAGAGCCCCGGAGAGAGTGATAGAAATCCTTAGATATTTACGAATCGTCGTTTAATGTATCCAAATAAACCTCGCTTCTGTACAATACGTATTATGGCAACTGACTCCCCTTGACAATAATGAAATTGTTAATTTCAGAACTCCGTACTTCTTTCATCTAATATCCAATTAAATTTCAGACAACAGCAGAATAGCTGCTTAAACGTTAATGATCTTTAATACTTCTATTCATGAAGTACTCGCGAAAGGGCCGTCGTCGGCTTTTCGCGCGCTTTGAATGAGCGATATAAAGTGTTGAAAGGACGTACTTCAGAGTTGACACAATGGTGGATTGGAAAAACAAAACAAAAGAAATTGGTTAATGCTATCCTTAAGAGAATTATGATAATAGTTATATGTGATTATATGGCGCCTAACATTTACTTTATCGGAAGTCTCTACAATAATGCAGCATAATTACCCTGCATAATTTTAGTAGAGCAGCTGTCACGCGTTCTGCGGAAGGAATGAATTCCTACCAGGGCCCGTTTCATAAAACTTGTTATCTATAACAACTGCTAAATTTCTATGACAAATTTGGTCTCAGCCAATCACATGCCATGATTTCAGTAGCTTATAACAGTAGCTTGTAACTTGTTATTGTAATAAAGTTTAATGAAACAGGGTCCAGGTCCCATTTACTTCATCTGGGTGGAGTGCAGCGCAATGTGGATGAATTTCTTGCTGAAGGAAACTTACGTCCCGGATGCGTCTTATTTAATCGTACCATAGCGAGCCCAGATTGAGCTCGCGAAGGAAACCTGCACATGCGCATTCGCGAAGGAAACCAGCGCATGGGCACATGGAATCCGGTAGG